>VZTO01013518.1:0-11389 GCA_013400615.1 Syrrhaptes paradoxus
TGCCTGACCCTTCTTCCACACGTTGTTCGGTTCTGGGCTCCACAGTACAAGAGAGACACGGACATACTGGAGAGAGTCCAACAAAGGACTGTGAAGATGATTAAGGGAGTGGAGCATCTCTCCAATAAGGAAAGGCTGAGAGAGCTGGAACTGAGGGAGCCTGGAGAAAAGAAGGCTCAGGGGGATCTCATAAAAGTATATAAAAATACCTGGAGGCAGGATATAAAGAAGATGGAGACCAGAGAGGTTGTGGTGTGTCCATCCTTAGAGATATTAACAAATCATCTGGACATGGTCCTGGACAGCTGCTAGGTGTCCCTGCCTGAGCAGGGAGGTTGGACCAGATAGCCTCCAGAGGTCGCTTCCAACCTCAGCCATTCTCTGAATGATTCTAAGAAAGTGAGTTTTCACACCTGACAAGCTGGTTAACTCTGTAAAAACTTTTTTGTTAGTGAGGGATGTAGGGAGCAATGGCTTCATTCTCCTCATTTTAGCATGGAAGGCCTGGAGGCTTCGGAAAGGCTGAGAGACAAAGAGAACTGGTTCTTGAACAATTTTGGCAGATGGTGTTATGCAAACTGAATATGGGTAAAATAGGTTAACATTACTGGCGTTCTGAGGTTCAAGTTGCCTGGAACTCCTTCTTGCCAAGCAAAGGGAAATTATTCAGTTGTGCCCTTGAAAGCCATAGAGGAGGTACAAACATTTCGTGCAGAGCAGTAGACCTCACTAGGGAGTCTCCTGCTGCACCCTTACAGCTATCAATGCTATATGCTGCCATCAGCATTCACTCCTTGTAGCACACCCTATCATTTATCCGGTCTACGTAGGAATCGCTAGATTTACTATTGTTATGTTGTTTCCTGCCTTGCAACCTCTTGTTCCCCCTCAAGATGTTATAGTTGTCAACTTTTTGGTTAGATGAACCCTGTGTCACATTTTTCTGCTTTGGCTTGCAATTTCAGTTCCAATGAATTTTCTGATACTTGCTAAAGTGTCTTTTCTTCGTAGGAAGTGACTCCATTCTTTTGTTTTGTGCTTCCCTGGTATTACGTGCTATGCCAGTGGGGGATCCTTTCTTTTTCCTTTTTTTTTGCAGAATTCCAGGAATCCCTAAAGCCTCTCATGTGAAGGATTACAGCCTTCTGTTATTTGTGCTTGAAAAAGTGATTGTATCTTTCTCTTCTCCTCCAGGGAATATTCAGTCAGATTATCTGTTATTATTAGCCATTATCTGTCATTATCTGTTTACCTCACCATTGGATAAACTTAGGTATTGCTAAGATAAGTGTCAGTCTACTGAGCCACTGGAACAGCTTACTTCTGATGAAAAAAAAAAGAGATTTTGTTCTCCCTGTTCTTTCCTCTGCTCTTCTTTTTTGCTCAGTGCTGGATGGGGAGGAGATGGAGAGGAGAAGTGGGATCTCCCACTGTATGCAGACCCAATTTGCTATTTCAACTCACCTCATCTTGAGGAGCTGTTTCTCTAGGCTCAGCTAAAGTTTCAGTCTTACAAATCTCTGTCATTGTTAGCTTTAAGCAGCTAAGTGAAGTTGAAGTGCCAAGTCAGATTCATTTGTGAGAGTTCTCACTGAAAGCAAGCATTTAGTTTTTTTCCTAAACCTACTGAAAAAGGAAAAAAAAGACAAACATTTATTACTTAAAACCAGTGCATACATTTGAGCAATGTTTCCGTTCATCTTTCAGTTCTGTTAAATGGAGGAGTTAAATTCTGTTGAATGTTTAAGAGGAGTCTGCACTGTTACTACACTGAAATGTAACTACCATTGCTTGTTCCTGTTTCCACACTCATATAATTTGAGTACAGTGGGATAGTACTGGGGAAGAACTGGCTTACTATGTTGATAAAGTGTACCTAGGTAAAGGGTACTGTGCATCAGCCTTCTGTTATGGAAAATGTCTAATGAATGAAACAAATTTTGAAGCAAAAAGAAAAATGAAGTGGTTCCTGATAACCATTATTCTTCTGCCGTTCTTGTTTCCATCCGTCTCTGCAGGGCTGGACTCCACCAGCACTGGAAGCAAAACACAGCACAGCTGGAAGAGAAGAGGCAGATTGAAAGACATCTCTGGATACAGACTGTCCTGCACGGCAATGTAGCTTGGACAAAGCATGGGAATGCTGATATTCCCCATGGAGGAGAGGGGATTATGGCATGCTGAAAATAGACCCTTCTTGAGAAAAAGATCACAGAATGACAGAATGATGGAGAGGCTGAGGATGGAAGGGACCTCTGGAAGTCATCTGGACCAGCTCCCCTGTCCAAGCAGGGACACCTAGAGCCAGTTGCCACCTAGAGCCTAGGTCAGGCACCTGTCTCACTTTCTGACACACCTTATGACACAACCACTTCTCTCCCATGTTTTGTGATTATTGAAAAGAGCCTGAGAGGGAGAGGCCCCATTTTAGTGCAGTTTGAATTATGGAAGTAAGTGGAAATGTCTCAAGAATGGCTGTATCTGACCCCGTGAATCTGCCTCTATCACATTTGAGTCCTAATGTTTGTTTGTATTATGGGAATGAACATAAGAATATCTGTATCAAGACCTTTCTCGCCCAGTATCTTGTCTCTGGTGCTTGCCAAGAAGAGATTCCCTGTTAGAATACGTGGACATAACAAGTGTGTAGTGATCCTGCTGAAAATACTCCCACAGACCCTCCAATTTGTTGCTTGGATACTACCTGAGCCAGTGATAGTGTCTTTGTATTTTACACCTGAAACTAATTTTTATTTGATGAATTTGTCCATTTCCCGGAGTTGGGTAGTTGTATACCAGAGGAACACATTGTACATCACTCTGTGCAAAGCCTAATGTATTCTGTAGCAAAAGTTCTCTGTTTTGTGACCTGGTTTAAAAGAAAAGCAACCCCCACTCCCACACACACCCCCACCCCCCCCCTCCCAGTTACACAGTTTCAGCATGGTAAAAAACATGCAGATTTGACTGAGATGAGGCAATAAGGTTATATCTGGCAGCATTGTTTTAAAGTTCCCCGAAGACTGCAGTGGTTGTTGACACTGAAGAAGACTCTGCCACCACAGGTACAGTGACAGGCCAGTGCACAGGGGAGTGTCTTCAGCCAGCCCTGGAAGTGGAAGTCTGATCAGATCCATAGGTGAAGTAATTTTGCAAAATCCTTGCCCCAGAAATCATATCATGGAATTGTCACTACACCTGCTTATACCCAGTTCACAGTTATTTCTGCAACTCTGAGGTCTACAGACACAGCAAAGAAAAGCAAGGCAAAGCAAAGAAGAAAAAAGGAGGGCTACAACCAAGCTTCCTGGTCTAAATGACAAGAAGAAAACATAAAGAATAAGGTCACAGATGAGATGAAATATAGTAATTATTTTGGGGCTAAATGCATGGAATTGTTCTTCAATATAACCATTACAGATTCAGATAAATGGACACTGAGATTATATTTGCAAGAAACTGGAACAAGTTAATGTCAAGAAATCCAGAATTAAAGGCATGGGCATGTTACCTCGAGCTTGAAATGAGGACATGTAGAAATCGTGTGATTCTTATTAGGTGTTAATATGACTCCAATCTCTGGGATAAGAAAGTAGGTATTTTCTTCTGATCCCAGGGATTGGGATGTTGACAATCACTGTGTCTAAAGTGTATGCTGGCATAAATAAGGTACAAATAGCTTCCTAGAAACAAAATTGTTTTTCCTGGAATGTGTGTGGACTGAAGGCTAAAATGAGAGCTGAAATGATAACTTGATTTTTGCTCCACATGAGCTGTGTGACACTGGAGTAAATACTACTCTCCTATATAAATTTTGAGGTAGGATGAGAGCTTATCATCAAGAGTGCCTGAGAGAGAGTTCAGAGCATCAGTGGAAGTTGCAGGAGTGCAGTAGGCTTCACAAAGAGGCAAGATGATGCTGCATGCATAAGCTGATGTTTGGAAACTGCTGGGTTAGCAGTAGTGGCACTGTATAAAACCCTGATGACACCTGCTCAGAAATATTCTGGACAACCTCAGCCAAACCTACTGGAAGGACAAGACATCCTTGAGTTTCAGCTGACCCCATACAGGAGCTGCTCACCAAAATCCGGTTCAGCTCCAGACCCAGGGCAACATGTTGCATGGTGACCGTGTCTACCCAGCTGACACCATACTTGCTCCTATCTCTTTCTGATATGGCACTTTGCTGGCCTCTCAACATCCCCAAAGGCAGTTGAACATGTATCAGGACTGCCTTCAGTCCCAGTCATTCAGCTCCTCCTCTCTCCACCATGTGCCAGCATAGCATCCCTCCTCCAGAGTGGCTCCTTGCTTCTGTGTCTTGGCAGTGCCCAAGAGGCACTGACCAGCCACCCACTTGCTTTCACATGGGATAGATCCTTACAGAGCAATCCTATGGGGTGTTGCCTCCTTGGGTTCTCTGTCTCATGCACTTCACATCAATGACTTCCCAAATTCGAAACCAGCAGCAGCCTGGAGCCAGTATCACCAGGAATGGCATGAGCTGCCTGGCCCAGACCAGAAAATTGCCCCAGCTGGCCCTGGTTCCAGCAGTTTTGCTGAAAGCCCTGCTGGTGTGTCCCCGCTGCCCGTAGCAGCCGATGAGTGGGATTTGCTTGGCTGTGAGCAGGACCAGCTGTGCTGCAGTCACACCTCTGCATCTGAACCCAGTGAGCATCCAAGGCCATGTCTCAGCAGCCACTCTATGGGTGCATGGAGTGCTTTGCATCCTGGGTGCACACTCTGCCCAGAGCCACAAGCAGTGGCTGCATCTGATGCTGCCTGTGCTCAGCCTGCCCGGAGCAGAGGGGTGTCCTCCCTTACAGGGACCAGAGCCTGCCCTGGCTCTGGAGCAGTAGCACCGGGGCTCCAGTCTCTCCATGGCATGGCCTTTCTGGCAGTTGCTGACCCCAAGGAGACCAGCCTGCCTTGCTGCTGTGTGTCAGCTGGTTGTGACAGGCACGTCAGGACATGGCAATTGCTCTGGGTCAGCCCAAAGGGCAGCCCAGAGCAGTGTCTCCCTGGCAGTGGCTGAGAGCTCGCTGGTGTCCGAGGCTATGCAGCAATCTATAGCAGTGCCTGCACATCACTTCTGCATCTTCTACTGCCTTGCACCAAAAGCCTTCCCATCTCTCCTGCCACCTGTACTGCCACCTGAGGGTGAGCTCTGTCTGCAAATGCATTTGAATCTCACTCAGGAAATTGAATTTTATTGTGGTTTTCCCTTTGATTGCTTGTTCTTTTCGTGTGGAAGTGGTAAATGTCCCAAACGAACAAGTCTTGCTATCCTAGGCCAAAGGCTTTTACCAGTAGTTCTCTCAGGGCATATTGGTCTGGACACTTTGATCACAAACACACCATTCTGGTTGGTTCCTCTCCTTTTCATTTTGATCAATTTGCTTTCCATCAAGCTTCCTCTTTGTCAGCACTGAGCAAGTCACACATGTGGCTAATACAGAAAAGGAATAGTGAGGTTCAGGTCAGCCAGAGGAACTTTCCAAATATGCTCGTTGTTCACTTGTTGTCTCAAACCCTGCCAGAATATTTTGAGCAGCAAGAGCCCCTGCAGCCCTGCCAGCTGAAGGGGGTCAGCTGGCAGCTGGCTGTCCGGTAAGGAAGCACTCCTTGCCCCACCTCACAAAGCTCCAGACCTGACTGTTTTCCACTTTAACAGCAGTTTCCCTGCTGGCTTTGTTCCAGAGCCTTGCTGTTCTAGTCCATCTAGATCAGAAAGATCACCACTCCTCTGCCTGGACAGTCGGATGTTTTATCTGAGGAAGGCGACAGGTTAGCCTGTCTTGGCCTGTCTTTGACAAACTGCCTTTCATCCATTTTTCCTTGTGGTGCAGACTCTGTTGCAGAGCGTTACCTCTTGCTGAAGACCAGAACACTTTCCCCGACCCTCTGGACATTTGTTCCTTCCCCAGACTTGTCATTCCAAGCCTTGCTCCAGCCCATGCATGATGTGTGCACGGTGTAAGAAAGCAGCTCTGGAAATTCTTCCTAAAGATATTTTTTTTTTAACTGTGTTGGAAATGTGGTTAAATTCTTTTTCAACCCTTGGTATTTTATGATGTATTGAAAATGAAGTGAAATGCAATTCCTGGTAAACAATGGTAACTTTCTAAAGAGGATTTTTTCACATTGGGCAGGTGTCATCTCAAGGTATGGTTCCACTAGAACAAAAGTTCTCCCCATCTTGTCATCTGGCCCCACAGAAAGCTAACTCTGGCCTGGCCGCTGTAGTGGACACAATAGGTCCCAACAGCAGCACTGCACTTCAGGTACCCCAGCAAAAGGAGTTTTCAATTGGCAGCACTTAGATTCTCTCATGATTCACTGAGGCATTGAAGGCTGGCATGGCTGGTGGGAGAATATTCTCCAGCCTCACTGAGAACTCCTTGCCATTCTGGATAATTTAAGCAGTTGGTTGTAAATTTGATCCAGTGTAGGATTCAAACAGAATAGTGGATGTAGGGAAACCTCTGTCTCTTTGCCTACAGGCGGGTAGAGAGATCTGGCAGAGGAAGGAAATTGCTTTTGTTATCACAAAAGTTTGCTTATATTTTTTGATAGGGGGCTTTCACTACATGAAAATGCACCCGAGCCTTGGACTTCCTGAATATAACTCCTGTCCCTGAGAAAACCCTCAGGGGTAGAATGTGATTCATCTTAAAGTTTGTCAGGGATTGGCGAACAGTAGTGTTTTGTTCTGATGGGAAGCAGATGCCATGTCTTGCCAGGGGAGGAACCGTGTACGTATGTAAATGTTAGGGGTTGATGTTGTGTGTGTGGGAAAGATTAAGATGTTTGTCCTTAGTGTGGCTGCAAAAGACACTGTGTCCTAAAGAAAGAAGAAGAGTGTTTAAGGATATCCTAGACAGGGTAAGCACTTTGGTCATTGGTAGAAGAGGTAGGAAGTGTCAAACAGGTATTCTGGAGGGTCTTATCCCACTATTTCCACCTCTTTCTGCAGTACCTCACCTGATGATGTAAGTGCCACAAGCCACCAGTGGTGGTAAGAATTCACTCGGATCTTGTGGCCAGAGAATGAAAGGTGTGTGCAACCTGACCTGTCATGCCTTATTGAAGGGGCAATGCCTGTTTTGGTAACTCCATCAGACTCAGCGAAGGAGGAGATGCGTGCTCTCACCACCTCACACGGTGGCACTGGGCAATTGAAGGGGCTGCAGGTGTTCTCAGAGGAAGGTGATGTTGACCTACCTCTGGAAGAAGTTGATCAGACAACAGAAAGCATTGTTATCATAAACTTAGCTATTTTAGCTAAGCTAAAACTAGCTATTAGCTAGTTGCATCATCCATTAATTTTCTATAATGAGCAAAGGGCATATAAAATCAGATAACAAAAGGCCTTTCATTTCTTTGCAAGAACAAAGCAACAATGTGGCAAATGTAGGAGTATATCCCACAGTGGGGGAATACTTTCTTAGTGAAGCTCCTGACAAAAGCTTACAAACCACAGCAAAAAACATGGTCTGCAAGATGTCAGCCACCAGCAGGCTTATGGTGAACTTGCTCATCCAGTTTGCTCAACACAGGTTGTTGTGAGACATTCCTAGGCTCCAAAGGAAAGCTCAGATTTCCACTAAGAGTACCTTGTGTTGCGCATAGCAGGTCTGTAGTCTCATTGCTTGGTACTTTTCTGTAATAAGTATAGTTTGAATTGTGTTGCTGCTGGCAACCAGGCTGTGAAGGCCACTGCTGGCCTGGCCTTGGGTCATTGCATGAAGGTGGCCTCGAATAAATTCCTCAATGTCATTGGGTCTCTATGGAAAGCAGTAGGCAAGTAGGCAGCAAGGTGATGTCAAGCAGAAGCTAGTACTTGTTTGGGAAATAGCCCCTTTTACAGTGAATGCTGGTACACTCATAAGTTAAGAGGCAGAAAAGTCAATGTGCACACTGCGCAATAAAGATCAAGGCTGTGGCAATCCAGAGAGCTGTGGAACAGTTGTCACACCACAGTGTCCTGCAGCCCATACACAAAAGGAAGACAGTGTACCATGCCCAGGGGCCACTACTCAAGAGCCACAGTAGTGGTGTTACCAAGGCTGAACCACGTGCTCCTGTGCCCAAAACACACTCTCCTTGGTACAAAGACAATTAAGGTGTTGCTGTTGAGTAACCACTCTGAGGAGGCAGTATGCTTGGAGGATGGTCTGCTAGGTGCCTTGCTGGGCCATGGGCTGTCAGGATACATCCCGTTGTGTCTCCCAGGGACACTGCAGTTTAACACTCACACGAGGTGCTGTTCTATATGTGTCAGATGGCACGGGAAAATTTATGTGCTGTTCCCTCCTGTAGCAGCTGACAAAGAAATGCAGAAAGACGTGTTTGTGTTACTAACATTAAAAGTAAGTTTACTTGCTGTTGGTTGCTTCATATCTACATGACACCACCTATTTATCTTCCCCTTCTTCACACAACTGTTGATTTTGTAGATGTCTGTCACATCCTGCCTCAATCATCTCTTCTTCCACCTGAAGATGTCCTTGTATGGGAGCAGTTCTCTGTCTCTGATATTACTTGAGACTCTTCTCTGTGCCTTTTTGGGATCTGGTTACTAATACTTAGTACATGAAGGATTTATACTATGACATAATGATATATTCTGATCTGTCATCAGTCTCTTCCATAAAAACTTCTATTTTTCCATCTGTGTTGTCAATCTGCTTTTGGGCTGGCAATTCAGAGAAGTAGCATAAATATACCAATATCTTTTTCACAAATAAATAATTTCTTGGGATGTAGAGAAATTATTAGTTTATTAATGTTAAATGCTCCTAACTTAAATTTCAGATGACCTGTTTGACAGTCATCCAATTATTCTGTGTCATGACAGTCCATGCAATTTTAGTGTTACAAGCAGATCTTACCACAATTTTGTAATTTTTAAGTCCATTTTTTCCAGGCCATTTATGTATATGTTGAACAGCACATGTCCTAACTCACATCTCTGTGTGACTCTGTTGGTGGCTTCCTGCCTCAGCCAAGTATTTATTTCCATGTTTCATGTCCTGTCTTTTAATTCACAAAGTAAATGTTTCTTTCCAGTTAAAGCAACTTTTGCCAGTGTCGTGTGGAGCGTGCGTATACTTTTCAAAATCTCTTCATGCTGCATTGACTAGGTCATTCTTAACCATGTCCGTGTTGATCTCTTGAAGTCAAATGTATTGTGTAGCACAGCTTTCACTTTCAAATTCTGTCCTTATTGTGGTTTCTGCCAATTTGTCTTATTCAGGTGTCAGACTGGTAGATCTACTTCCCCACAATCAGGAAAGTTTTAGAAATCTAATGTATAACAGGCACAACATTTTATTCCATTGGTACTAAGTATAGTTTAAACAACAGGTCACTTCTATAACAGTTCAATCAGGTTTTTTTTTTCTTTTTAAGATATTCCTGCTTATATGAAATTTGCTGCAACACATGTATTACTGTTCAATATATTATTTTCTCTTACAACCTGAAATATCCAATGAAGATGTTAACATGGTTCCTCACATTTTTCTCTATGAATAGATGTTTTTTTCTGGAAACTTTCTCTCTTCTGAAGCAAAAACCAGTAAAAAATTGTTTGACTTTTCTGCTTGCTTTATTTAGTGCTTTTTTCATACATCATTTTTTATTGTTTCTCATGCATTCTCTCACCCAGGCCTTCTGTTCATAAAATGCTTATAATAGACCTATAAATATATAGACAATACAAACTGATGCTTGAGATGAGACCATTTGGATAATCTTTTAGAACCTTTTCTCACATTGGAACAGATTAATCTCAGTGATGCAGTTAATGGGACCACTCTTCAGTGACAGTTTTTGTCACTTTCAAGGTTAATTACTGAAGCTGTCGGAAATGTTGTAGCAAACATTGAAACACTCCAATGTGCAGACACATATCTGTTATGCAATAAGCTGCATTGAAAAGCTCACAGATAACATAGACAAACATACCAACATTTCCAGTTAAGCTGAATGTTTTACTTCTTTGTATTATCTAACACACCAGATTATTTTATTCAAAAATGTTCCCCATGGGATTTGAAGCTGGAAGTGCTGTTGTTGGCCATGCTCTCAGTACAAGCAAGGCATGCTGGAGACATCAGTGTACCCTATGGACCCTGATTAGCTGTCTGTCAGGGAACACCAAGCCTCTGCTGCAGCAGAGTTTCTGCTGCCCTCTGTGTAAAATGAGAGCTCCCAGGAATGTTAGCACAAGCCGAAAAGAAATGTTGATGCTCTAATCTACTTGAGCAAAACTTCTCATCCCTACACTTCTGCTAAGATGCAGCTGAGTACTGGGCCTTGGCAATGGTAAGGACACACTTTCCATATAAAAATCAATAAGAATCAGGCCAGATTAAACTGAAGTGGGGGAATACTTCTGTATTTCTTGATGGCTGTTTATGTGCCATACTGTGGCTGGAATGATGTGTTGCCTGGTGGGAAAAGTGTTTTAGAGATCTGCTCTGGCATACCTAATAGAGAATTCCATGGTGGTGTGGAAAAAAAGAAGTGGGAAACACGAACCGACCTCTGGAAGAAAGTTGCTAATGATCATAAGTAATGAGGGACTTGAGTGCATCCGCTGGGGTGAAAAGCAGTTCAGGATGTTCTTTGCAAGGGTTTAAAGAGATGCAAGCTAAAATCCATGGAGCTGGAGCGTAAGCCCCAGGATGATGCTGCTGGTCAAGGTTGTGGGGAGTTGTTGGGGTGGTTTTTTTGTATGAATGCCTGGATTTCTCTCTCTAAGTCCTGTCCCTCTATTCTTAGTGCTTGCCATACCTTGTGATCTTGCTTCAATTCATGGATAAAATAGTTATTCTCCTGGTATGTAATGTTGGAAGTTGCATATTTGTAAAGGTGATGCCATCCTTTTTCAGTGTGGTTTCTGAGCAGCTTCCTGAAAAGCTACAGTGACAGACAATCTGCAGTTAAGGGGAAGGTGTATTTTCACCGAACAGTGGACAGGAAGGTGAAAGCTGTGACCTGGGATGTTAGGATAAGCAGTTCCTGAAAGTGTGTCAGCGTTAGCTAATTATCCTCCTTCTACCATCACAACAAACCTGAGAGGGTGACATCTAAGCAACGTTTTAAATAAGATGAGGGTGACAAAGTGCCAAATTTTTCCACCACTGGAGCTCCGGTGACACAGATGAGGAGTGTGGAAAGACTGAGAAGACAATGGGAAGAAGAGGATGTCTGGAAATGTCTGAGATGTTGGAAAGTGAAGCAGAAAGGAAAAAAAAATCAGTGTTTAGAGTTCAGTATTAGAAAAAACAAGCAACCAGCCCTCCGTTTCCCTCTTCTTCTCCCTCTTCCTCCTCTCCTTCTCTCCTGTTTTCCTCTTTCACTCTCTCTCCCTCTC
>VZTO01013520.1:0-18563 GCA_013400615.1 Syrrhaptes paradoxus
GCTCCAGCAGAGTCCTGGCTGCCTGACTTCATGACATTGGCCTGAGCAGGCATAAAGAAAAGCTGTGGTCAAATAAGGAGGATGTCTTGTAGTCTCAAGATGGGTAGGAGGTCAAAGAAACAGAACCTCAAAGGGCAAGAAAGCAGAAATTCTTCACTACCAGACAGCTCAGTCCCTGGTTCTCCGGTTACGGACAGGTCAGTCTACACATCTAGGGGAAAATTGCCTCCTAAAGACTAAATGTAAGAAGAATAATATGAGAATTCCTGTTTCTTTGTGTATTGGCTTCTAGTTGTACTGTGGTCGCTAAGAAGTGAGTGTAGGCTATTGCAATTTTTTACAAAGCAAAACCAGATGAAGGCTCCTAGCACCTGCCTTATCCCTGCTGGGCTAAGCTTGGATGTAAGAATTCCATTTTTCCTTCAGTCCATTCATTCTGGATTTATTTGAAGCATCCCAGGTGTTCTGCCTGGGAGCCTTGCCTGGGTCTTAAATTGGGGGGTTGGGAAATGGGTTTTTTTCCTCTCAAATTCAACACTGCAGCTAAAGGCTTGTGACTTTTTTTTTTTTGGATGTTGTGTTCAGCTTGCTTGTGCAGCTGAAAGTGTACAGAGCAGGGCAGTATGTCCGCAGCCTGCCCCTGTTCCTCAGTCGCTGCTGCTTCTGGTCATTATAATGTTTAGTCTTTAATTCTGAGCCGTCTGCAAGGACTAAAAATGCAGTTTAAAAGCATTCATAGTAGCAAGCAGTACATGAAACAATACACTTTCTCCACCCAAATTTTGCAGGTGAGGGAGGTGTGAATGGTTCACTGCAGCATCCTGGTGGGAGCCCTACGTGACTGCCTGACCTGTGCGAGCACCGGAAAAATCCATGCAAGACCAATTCCCCCTGTGGGGAGAATCAAACCAGCCCAGGCTGCTGGTGTCCTATCCACTGGACCCCTGTGAAGCCCTGCTGGCCCCCTCAGTCTTGGAGGGACCTGGATGTGTACTGTCAGGTGCTCTGAGGATGTGACATGCAGGTTAAGGAAGCTGGCAGCCCTTGCATGGCCTGAGGCTGCACAGGAGCAAGAAATATTTATTCTCAGATGCCAGTTGTCATTTAACAAAGACAATTGGCTTCCTGTGTATTTGCCTTTTGTGATTGATTAGTTTTGGTGTCCAGGATGAGCTTTGACTGAAGGACTTCCTCCTGAGCGATTTCTCTCCCATCTAATAAAGCGTGAGCTGACACAGCCCCTCCTTCAGCTCTGCACCAGAAGGACCTGCCGCCATCCTGGAGGCGGCTTGTTGGACTCGCCTGGAATGAGTCACTGAGTTTGAAGATACACACCCTGATGGTTTAAACCTCACTTCCATAGGAAACCTGGCCAAAGACGACAACCTTAAGGCAGGCATTATTTCATTACAGCCAAATTATTTTCACCACCCCAAGTCTTGCCTGTTTTTCTCTGTGGTTGTCAAAAATCCCCGTGACAGATCCATCCTGAAATTTGCACTTGTGGAAGAGCACAGGACAAAGGTGCAGAGTGTACATGTTAAAGACTGTGCTAATCACTTTTGTATCAAAAGCAAATTTTTTACTAATTTCTCTGAGGATGCTGCAGCTTTTCCCAAGTGCCCAAATGCAGGAGAATCCAGCCACTGTGTTGCAGATAAAAGCCCACTGGCTGCAGACATACAGTTATTTTTACCAAGCATCTAGAAATCCAGCCTGGGGAGACAGAGCTGCAGGCAGCTTTACCTCTGCCAGGTTTAGCAACTCCAACCAACACTTCTACTGCAAGCAGGAGGTAATTTTTGTTAAAGAACGAGGTTAAAACACGGTGTGGCAGTTAATTTTTTTCACTAGCTATACTGTACCATGTTCCTGAACACCTTATCAGCAGAAATGCAGGCTTATTTTATTTTCTAGAGTAGCTGGATCTCTGCACCTCTGCTGCTCTGGTTACTGAAGAAAGGGATGAGGATATATGCAGTCTCTTCTAAACAGCACGTTCAAATCCATCCCTGGATTACACCTCTGTCAGCCCAAGGATGTCAGTGTTAAGGTAATTAGTTTACCAGTCAGCCTCTGCAGTAGCAAATTAAGGAAGGAGAAAGGGAAAGTTGATCTATAACATAACAACAAGCTGAGCTCATAATTCAATACTTCAGATTATACCGGTGAGTAAGATTTACCAGGTGCTGCTGCTAGGAAACATGTTAGAGCTTGTACGGGGAAAATAAATATTTCTGAAGTGCTCTCCTTCCCTGAGCAGCACCAACAAAATAGTTTGTGTTTTCATCATACTGTAAAGCAAACTCTTACACATTATTTTCTAATCAACAGCTATGACAAATCTTTGCAAAAAAGCAGGCTGGCTGTTTGTCTTTACTCTTTTACATGCTTGGTAGCTGCTGTCAGGGCATTTTTGTTGGTGAAAATTGCAAAGAGTTAATAGGGGAGTTGTGTGAACAGATGACAAAAAAGTTTGTGTGAGTAATTTCACATGGTAGCTGAGCTTAAAATAACTGGAAGATTCCTGATTAAGTATAGAGACAAGACAGTTTAAAAAAAAAAAAAAAACCTTTTTCCCTACTTTAAGCAGCTCTTCCAACTAAAACAGACATTATAATAAGGGGAGTTGTGTGAACAGATGACAAAAAAGTTTGTGTGAGTAATTTCACATGGTAGCTGAGCTTAAAATAACTGGAAGATTCCTGATTAAGTATAGAGACAAGACAGTTTAAAAAAAAAAAAAAACCTTTTTCCCTACTTTAAGCAGCTCTTCCAAGAGATACAGAAACTATATTACTATAGGGTAGGAATCAAAAAGCTTCAGAATCTAGTGCACTCGCTTGCTACCATTAATACCCTGAAGTAGCCTGCACTTCTAAAATCCTCTTCAGAGAGTAATTTTAAACAAACACTCAGGATCCAGTATTATTTCACAAAAGTTTAATGTTTGTTTTTAAAATAATAGTTTAATCAAGAGAAAGGAAGCATCACCACAGTTTTCTTGGATGCTGGCAAAAGAAGGTACATTACAGACAGACCCGTAAACAGCACGTTTAACCAGTAAGACTACAGAAAAAGCCTCACTGATTAATCGTATTAATAATAATGAAAAGAATGTGCCCTCATAGTAAAGAGAAGAGAAAGACACACCATTCCAGTCATGCAAATCTGTACCCACCTTCTTAGAACAGGATTCCAGAAGTCCAGCAGGTCCAGAGAACATTTTCTTAGCTCCTGTGGAAATTAACCAAAGGGAATGGGCTTGTTACAGCAACCTCGATGCTCATCCCAAAATCATGCTTGCTGAGCATCTGGTGGGTCTGACTGTCACATTCCCAAACATGAAGCACTTTTGTTTTCCTGTCTGCATCAAAAGCTTTCAATACCAAAGGCTTCTGATGTAGTCTAGAAAAAATCTGGGGAGCCTAATACAGAACAAAACCAGCTGCTGTTCAACACTGCACTAGAAGAGATCGGGAAGAACTGGGATAACGAAACGCTGTGTGTGTTATGCCTTGGTCTAGGTTGCTGACCTTACAAGAAGGTGAATACTGATGTGAGGATCATCCCTACCGTTTCTTTAACAGACAGCTGTTACAGGGCTTTTCATATTCTTCACAGCCACCATCACTCCTAGACTGTTATTTTGTTTCTACATTCTTCTAAAGTTTGTGAACAAATTACCCAGGGCGGTATCCCAAGGGATTTGTCCTAATTTCAGTGTTGCTTAGGTTCTGGCTAAAGCTCCCCCACAAAAGCAATTTCTCAAAGAAAAATTATATTTGATGAAAAATTGAAAACATTACCTTGTGTGTGTGCTTTCCTGTCTGTAAATATTCTTCAGTCAGCCTGCTGGACAAGGGAACACCGTTTCCCTCGAAGCAGCTCTGATAGAGGTTTTACTTTCTGCAGGTATTCCAACTGTTCTCCGCCACCAGCCTGGGCAATTCCAATGGCTCTGCTCTCTGCATCCCCAGCTGCTGCGCAGCTTCACGGGAATTATTCCAGCTGTTGGACTCGTTTTACCAGAACCTCAAACTGCTAACGTATGGGAATCAGCCTTCTCACTGCAAGCAACAAGACAGCCCAAGAAAAAGTGGAGGTGGTATTGCAAAACAAAACCCAAAAACTGATCCCAGAGATGAAGCCTTGCTTTTCTGCTCGTTCTGCAGCTGTGTTATTTTTTGTTCAAGTCAGGAATACATCCACACTGTCTGAAAATAGCTAACAGAAAGGATGGTCTAGCAACCGTTACCTGCATATCTCTGTCCTTCATGCGAGACAGAGGCAGAGGAGCCAAGTAAGATCAGTTTTATGGCTGCTCTGCAGTCCCACAGTGGTGGCACACGGGGTGTCTGCACTTAACTCTGTGCAGCAGGCAGCAGAGGGCTGAATTCTGTCTCAGGGAATGATTTTGCTCCCTTCGCCTTTCTGTAATGATCTGAGAGAGTAATAAACCAACTGTCACATCAAGTGCCACATAAAAGCCTGACTCATGTGATTTATCTTGCCCTCTACACTAAAGAAATACAGTTTTATCATGTGTGAGGATGCACTAGTTTTGCAGACAGGGGTGGGTTTGGTTTTTTTTAAAGACTTCTGCTATCATCACTTACTTCCACTTGCTATTTCTGAAAACCATTTGGAGTTTACCAGGTTAAAAAATAATCTGTCTTTGCCCACTTTCCTACTCTCTGTTTCCATGGACAAAACTTTAGATCTTTGTGCAGCTTCCCTTAGTGAATAATTAGGCATTTATTTCCACCTTTGTCAAGAATTTAAGAAATGGCAGAGACCTTGTATCTACTACTTGTACTTCTTACCACTAAGACACAAATCCATTTGGAAAAAAATAATAACAGAATGCTTGTTGATACATTTCTTCCCTGTTCATATGCCATGTAAAAGTCTAAAAAACCCCAAAGAAACAATCCCCCCAAAAGCCTCTCTGCTGCTTAAAACTTAGTCAACTAAGATTCCAGCAAGCGAGAAGCAAGATGTAGCTGCCCAAGAGACTACCCCAGGAAAAAAAATACTGTATTTTCTCTAAAACATGACTTTTGCTTTTAAAGTTTTCTGCCAACTGTAAACATTTGAAGGCTGCTCCTCCTTTCCACACTGGAAATATCGAAACACCTGGACGTACAATAGACTAACAGAACGCCAGCAGCTTTTCCACGGCTCTTCTTCCACGGCCTCTGAGTAAAGCTTGGTTTTGCAACAAATTTAATCCAGGAGAAAGGCCTTTCTGCCAGCCTCCATCACAGCAAACTAAAGGTTGCAGCATCAAGTGAAGGCTTAGAGTTAACATGTTGTCCTTTGAATTTACCACCCAAACTAGGCTTATTCCCTCCCTATCAGCAGCTTTCTAAAAACCAGGAGAAAGGTAACTTCTTACACCTTATGCAGCTTTTAGAGAACTACATCAGGAAGGAGAGGTAACGCTGTATTGCACCATTCAAACACACAAGTAAATCCCCTCTATCAACTCACCCCTCCTCCTGAGGATCTGGAGTCAGGAGTCCAAGGCCAGCCTAGAACTTAAGGCTTCCCAGTCAGTGCACTATGCTACAGCTCTGCCAGCACAAGGGACCAGTACAGTGGATAAATCATTTACTGCATGCCTCTGGAAACCACAGCAAAACAAAAAAGGAAAAAAAAAAAGAAAAAAATACATAAATAAAAATACATGCCATTTCATGAAATTGCAAGACAGTGTTAAAGCCTCCGTCTGCCAGTTTGCCTAGATGTCACCTACACCATCTGCTCTGTTCTTGTCCATTCCAGTGGTTCCAGGAGCACCTTTTACTCCTACCTCATTAAAGACCAAATTAATCTTTCTTCCAGTGTGGAAGAGAGCCCTCAGGAATAGAAGAACAATTATTTGACAAAAAGGCACGAAGAGAAATACTATTTAATTTATACCATAGGAAGGTTCAACTTCTGGAAAGCTGAAGACAAATATGGGGCAACAATCCTCATTTCTCATTTGCAGAACTCTTCCTTTCCCTTGGTGCTAGCGGCTCTCTATTCATGGCCAGCCAGGTTCTGCACTGAACACCACCATCACTTGTAGAAGCAACTGTAGGAGAGCAGATGGCAAGGATACTGGATTTATCTCTATGCCCTTTCCCCAAAAATAAAATTAATCAGGAGTATGTCCCACACAGGTAACCCAACATCGAATACCGTTGTCTGAAGAAGACGATTGTCCGAATGATTCTGTTTGCCGTTGCATGCACCGAGACCTTCACAAAAACCAATCTGCAAAAGGAAACTAACCAGAAAGCATGTCTGTATTCCAAAATAGCACATCGAAAATGCAGAACTGTACAAAAATTCAGCCTCCCCTTTAGTATCCCCATTCCCTGCACTGATATCCCTCCATCCAAGGCAGGCAAGAAAATCAGTTCCCCTCTTCCTCTGTGGATTTACAAGGGACCAGGCACTTCATTAAAGAAACTGGAGACAAAATGGGGTGGAGGGGGGAATTTAGCTGTCAAATGTAAACAAATAAACTCATATATATAATAAAAAAAAACACATTTACAGAAGAAAATTGAGAAACAACTACAAAGGACTTTATAAACCAGGATTTAAGCAATCTCTACTCATCACCCAACTCCATAAAGTTATCAAAACATGTCAAACCTTTCTTTCTTTGGTTTTGACAGCCAATGGTTATTTGAAGAAAGTAGGGCAATGATACTAACAAAAACTTCTTATATTCATTGCAGTAACTGCTGAACATCATAAAAACAGCTCAAAGAGCCTTTCTCAAAATCCTCTTCCCTTAATTACCTTTTTTTTTGGGTGACTTGACCATTTATACTAAATTTCCAAATTCAGCTTAGATAGTTCTTACATTTCTAATATGAAAACCACCATAATGACTCTGAAAAATATTTCATACCTTCTTCACGCACAGTCACGGAAGCAGAAGAAAAATGGTGATTTTTTTCCCCTCTGGAGGTCCACGTGCTGGTAGCGATTACAGAAATGTGAACTCGGCTTGGGTTCTGCCCCTGACCCCCCTGCCTTGAGCTTTACCTAGGGCTCAGGACTTACACTGATGATGTTGACAACAGTTCTTCCATTGACTTCAGCTGGGAACAAACCAGTTTTTACCAAGCAGGCTAACGGTTGAATGTCTTCATCATCTACAGTTTCTCAATTTTATCAGCTACTGCGGGAGTTAGAAGCTAGCTGAAATAAAATACTTTCCTTGAGTTAAAAAGAAATGAAAAACAAGAAGAAAGCCTTGTTGACCACCATATGTTTATTTTTTAAACAATTTACAAATAAAAACGTTATATTTATCCAAGCAAACACATTTAATACTTTAGTCTTTAACAAGCTATACAAATGAGAACCATCACACTAGAGCTTTTGATAGCTCAAGGACCATTGAGGGTAGGCATGCATGTGTCTGTATCACATGAAGCGAGTCCAATTCCTTACACCAGGATTCTGATCTTCTGCTTCTTCAGAGCTGGTCAGCTGCTAAATGATTTAACACAAACAGTTACTAGATCACAATACAATGAAAAAAAGCCTATTTCAAATCATGTAAGTGACCTCAATATGTCTGGTCCAGGTTGTCAGGCCACAGAGCCTTACCGATTAGTCTTCTTCTCCAAAAGCCAGCCGGACAGATTTTCTCCCCTTGCTTAGTGAGGTGGCATCCATACATGTGCTTATACAATACAATGAAACAGCTTAAGTACAGATGTAATACAACAGTAATTACAAATCACAGAGACAGAAACAAACAAAAAAATCAACTCTAATCACATCATTGCATTTCAAACAATGAAAGTAAACAAAACCATGCATTACAGTTTAAAGAAATTTTCAGTTTTAGCTCTTCTGCAAGTCTCCATTTCCTCAAGTTCTAAACTGCTGTTCTTGAGCTTGTCCCAGCAGCTGGGCTACTCACGGTGCTACTGACACAAACAGGGTGAGCTGGAAATCATCCAAGAATGGTCAAAGAATAAAAGCCCCCAAAATAAACAAAGACGCACACATTATAAACCAGAGATTCCATTTTAATAGCACAGTGTAGAAAAGAAATTGGCAAAAAAATTCACATGAAAAACATTTTACACAATTACTTATGTACAGAATAAAGTATGTGTCTGGTTTCTGATGATGTAAGTTTCACTTTTGTCAAGTTCTACCACAGGATGCAAAATACACCCAAAAACCCTCACCGGGAACAAAAACCCAAACAAAAAACATATACATAATCCCAGCTCTGGCTCCTCAAATATTGGGACTGGCTGGGTTCACTTCAACCCACTGGGCTTTCTGCTAAGCTTTCAGCAATTCCTGAATTTGTTGTAGCTTCCAAACTACTGTCAGCAGCTTCTGTTTGCTCAGTCTTCTTGCTCTGGATGGTGCATACACCCTTGCCTCCTGAGCCACCCTCCTTTCCGTGTGTTTCGTTGAGCCCAGGAAGGCAACTTTCCATGCACCCAGAAGCCTGACTTTCTGTGCTGCCTCCATCACAGCTCAGTGACGGCATTTCAGCAAGGCCACCTTTGCTCTCCTCCACTTGCAGAAGGGTCTCAGACACGGGAGAAATGCCCTGCATTTCTAGAACTGGCATAACCACTTCTGTGGTGTCGCTATTTGAGGACTGCAATCTAAGCTGCGGCATAGCTGTTTGAGAAATCCGTGTGCAAAATTTCTCTCCCTGACTACCAGAAGTCAATGGAGCAAAATCAGTAATCTCTGTTTCATCCACTGCTTTTTCAATACCCAGCTTCCTAAGTTTACTGGAGTCCAGCCTAATGGATGCAATAGTTTCTAGTTTTGAGACTTCTTCCATATTCTCATTTAAAAGTCCTGCTGTAAGGATGCTGAAGCATTCATGTTTTACCTTAGTGTCTCCCAAACTGAAATCAGTGCTTTTGAACTCGAGCTCTGTGTTCTGGGAGGGAGTCTCATTGTGTTTCATATCTTCTGAAGTCAAAGAAGCTTTCCTGTTACCCATAAGAACATTTGCAGAGAGACTTTCAGATTGCTCAGCATTCAGTCCTGAGTGAGTGGTATTCAGATGAAAGTCATTGCCTGCTGAGGTTCTTACAACCTCATGCTTTGTTTCTGGAGAGTGGTCAGCTTCTTCTGAAAGATGCTCCCTACGGAAATCTGCTGATAAAGCAACTACTGACTCTTGGACAAGATCAGAGCGAGCCCTAGAAAAGCCTCCAGTCCCTACTTCTTCTGCATCTCTCTTGACAAATACATTATCTAATGTTGCATCAGATCCAGTGCATCCTAATGATTTTTTTTCAACCTCAACTACTAATTCTACACTGGATCTAAGTTCAACAATGTCTGCAGAGCAGGTGTTGACTAACCATGCATCTTCCTGCCTTTGGGGTTGGTTATCTAATACAGCATGGCCTGAAGGTTCAGGTCGAACCTTTTCTTGAGCTTCTAATATGCTACTTTTAGATTCTGTGTTGGTGAGACATGCGTCTGGCCAGACCTCTGTCAATTCTGAAGCACTAACTTCATTAGAACCAGTTTTTATTTCTACATTTGGATTATTTGATAGATCCCAACCACTTTCGGAAGAAGAACGAGTTGCGATGACCTGTTCTTCTCCATTACTAGTTCTGGAAGTGTCCCATTCACCAGGACTTCTTGTCAATTCTGAAATCTTATTTTGGGTTTCTGAAATTTGGGAAGCTTTGCCAAGGACTCCTGGATAAGAAGATACTTCCAAAGCTACACTTTTCATTTTTACATCCTTTAAGGAGGCATCAATAGAATTCTGCTCTGTCATTACTGCTACTAAAGCTTTTTCTTTTGAAGTGTTTTGAGAATCACAGAGTGAGTCTAGATTATCAGTTTCCAAGTGAGTTCTGCAGTTATCACTTAACTTTTCCTCTACCAAATGAGAATTTCCTAAATTTTGAATTTCATTCTGTGTTTCAGGTAACAAAGTCTTTGGGTGTAAGCTAAGCTCAGGCTTTACCGCTTTTACTTCCCATTCTTTCATCTCTGCATCTTTCTCCAAGGTACTAGAAACATTTGTGTTAGTAACCGTGGTTTTATTTACATCTTCCTGTCCAACTTTCTCTTGGACCTCTGTTTTCTGCAGATCACAGAATTTCTGACTGCCTACTTGCTCTCTGCCTCCCGTATCCTCAAGTCCAATTTCTGCAGGCACCTGGATACCAGAAGCAGCTTTTGTTTCTGGCAATTCTGTGACTGACATTTCTGAT
This sequence comes from Syrrhaptes paradoxus, assembly GCA_013400615.1. Lineage (NCBI taxonomy): Eukaryota > Metazoa > Chordata > Aves > Pterocliformes > Pteroclidae > Syrrhaptes > Syrrhaptes paradoxus. The sequence goes on from VZTO01013520.1 coordinate 10,242, forward strand.
AGCTCAGGCTGAAGTGGATTCTTGTTCATTTCAGCCTGATTCTCACCAAGAACCCAACTCCCTGTCACTTGATTATTACACCGTGAGGAATCCTCTTTCAATTTAGTCTGAACATCTGTTGAAAGAGGAGCCTGAAATTTTTGACCTAAGTCTTTCTGGATACCATTTTCAGTATCAGGGCTCATCTCAGTACGAAGTATTAAAGTTTCCTGAATATCAGTTTTCTCCAGTTCTGAGCTTCTCTCAGCTGAGTGGACTTGGTTAACTTCAGAAACCGTATTCTGAGAATCATCTTTCAAGGAGGATGAGCTACTATTTGTTCTAGGGTTTGCAGATAAGTCTGCAGGTTTGGTTAGGTTAGAATTTTCTCCATTTGGAAGGGCAGAACTTGCAACCTTGCTGTCAGCCGAACCCTTTCCACCACTACTGTAGAAAATACCATAGAGATCTTTAGCATTGGCTGTGGCCAAGCAAGAGTTTCGTTTCTCCACTTTTTTTGCCTGTTCACTGAAAACAGTTGAAGGTGGTGGTGGTGGAGGGGGTCTCACAGGCATTGCCAGCATTGTCTGTTCACTTTCAGACACACCTGGAGCTACTTCATCTGCAGGGATGACAGCTGCCTGCTGGACTGCTCGTGGAGGAGGGCGTGGAGGTGGTGTATCAGAAGTCTGAGAAGATTCCCTTTTCTCTGTTTTCAAATCCTCCTCTGCCCCTTTTAAAATTACTTCTTCTCCTCCAAAAGCTTTTGAGATGATATCCGGAGGCAGTAGAATATCTGCATTGGTTTCTTTTACCACAGGCAGTGGTTTGGTGGTAGCTCCAGAGGATTTTATGGATAAAAAGGTGTTCAAAGGTGCTGGTTTGCTAACTGTTGCTGTAGTAGACTTCCTGAAAATCATAGTGGGGACTGGTAGATTGGGTAGAATTTTTGCTGGTGTTGATGTAGATAAAACTGGTGTCCATGGGCTAGTGTGTGGAATTACAGTTTTCCCAGACAACTTGATTTCAATGGGCTTGACATGAGGTTTCCCAGACTGACACTTGTTCTCCTCTTTGTTTCCTTCTGTACTCTCCTCCTTTGGAATAGCTCCTCCTGAGGTTTTATCCTCTCTCTCAGTCTTTTTCCAGCTGAATTTCCCAAAGGAAGTCTGGCTTGGTGACTCCTTTTTAGATTCCTCTTTCTTTTCTTCTTTTTTATCCTCATTCTCTTCCTTCTTCAGCTTAAGCTTGATACCCAGTTTTCGCCCAGAAGAATCTACTTTGCCTTGAGTTTCACTAGTCCCTTCTCCAAGCTCCGGGATGCTCTTTGCTTCCTCTTTCTTTGTTATTTTTGGTTTCTTCTCATCTTTCTCTTCTTTCTGTTTCTCAACTAGTTTCCGTTTCAGCTCACTCTGCCGCCTGCGTTCTGTTTCCAGAACTACAGCCAATCCAGCTTGGCGGTCTAGATTTCTTCTCTCTTCATAGAGTGGGTTTTCATCTATGTATTTCTGTGGAAATAAATGGCACAATTTTAGCCACTGCTTCCATGAAAAATAAATAAATAAATTCAGCTCTGTAACAGTTTTGACTTGTTCAGTAAGTGCCATCTCAACATTAAGAGAGCAGAGAATTTCCTCCTACCAAGAAACTGAGATGCTGCAAACTCCACATTCTGTAATTTAATGTGAATTAAGTGGTGGCTTGCAGCAGTGCTGCCACTTTACAGAAGAACTTGGGACTTAAACATCACTTCAATGCAGATGAAAGATTAGTCTCTACATAGTGGGAAGTTCTGCTTGTTTAGTTCAGTAGGACACAGTGAAGATAACCAAATACACATACTCCAAGGAGTCAAATGTCATTCCTCAGGAAAGGAAAACAAAACAAGCAGAAGCTAACACAAAGAATGACTCACTCCTGGTACACCAGTTACCAACCTTATATTTCTCATTGTGGGGATGACTTTTCACATGTTGCTCTGCTGAGATTTGATCTCCAAAAAATTCATGACAGAGCTGGCAATAATATCCAGTGATGGGAATCAGAAACTCAGAGCCTGAAAAGGCCGAAGAAAATGATCAGAGAAACAAAACTTAATAAATGCCACACTCTTAACAAAGCCAGATAAACATATAAAAGAACAACAGCAAAACCTCCAGCAATGTTCCTTTTGGAACAGTTAATGCTGCTCTCCTTACGCTTACAGTATGGGAAACACCACTACCAGGAGCAAATATGTAAAGTGAAGAAGCTTGACTACTATGACTCAAAAAATTATTTTAGTGCTCTCCATCATACTAAGGTTATCCCCTGTTCAAGCAGGTTAACATTTCCTACGGTCTTAGTCTATTTTCCATCTTTGTGGTACAATCTGCTCAAATACTAAACACCTGGTTTATAAAAAGAACACAAATATTTTCACTGAATTCAGCAAGACTGCATCCTTGTGCCTACAGAAACAGCTGCAGTTACCTAACATGCTGCAGATCCTCCTTTAGCCAGCAGTACTGGAAGTACGTAACATTAATAAATTGAGATTGATCACTGGCAGGCCTATTTAGACATTCAAATTTTAACTCGTATTAATTTTCAAATCACTTGCAGCCCATTCCATATGGCTTTCTCAGATTCTTTGTATCCACACTCTACCAAGTACTCATCAGTGATTCTTCAGGGACACCTCTACTATAAATACATTGAACGGAAGAGTCTGTTGCAAGACTGTGTACAATATTGGACAAGATCTGCCCAAACACAGCAAGCTCTTGTGGTCATGTTCTGAATTCTAATATGTTAGCAAAAATTACTTCAGAACTACACTGGAGAAAGAAAAAGTCACCTGGTATTAAAATAAAAAACTAAGAAGGGAAGGAACCATGCTATATTTTTCTACATTCTTGCTTCATGACCTTTTCCACAACAACAACCAAGAAATTAAATGGTGCGTCTTTTACCTAGTAATACAGTAACTATATGTGTTCCTATAACAACGTGAAGTTTTGAAACTAATTTCTCTGAGCAACTGGAACCTGCTGGAGGGCACAGGGAGATGATAAGTTAAAAAAATTTACGTACCTTTGGCAGGAACAGTTATCTTATCAATGCGTTTTATGGAGTCTTGTTTGGTCTCACTCTGGGTCTTCGAAGCCCAAGGTCTGTTGTAAGGATCCAGGGTCTATTTGCACAGTGACAGAGGCATACAAGCTCATATATTACACTAGCAAGGCAAGTACACTTGTCTTTTTCCTTTTTTTAACATCCTTTCAGAACACTGAACATTAAAATCAACGTGCAAATATTTACAGGAACTATGTTTTCCTCTCCTTCCCCTCCCATTTTGAAATTTATAATGAGAAAATAACCTGTGAAAAGGGTAAAATGTAAATGATAGCAACACACAGGTAAACATAGGAAACACAAATATCAAACGCAGGTTCCCGAGCAAACTGAACACAGGCCCTGTTTACACCAGTCGGAACACACTGGTAGCTGTACAAACTGCTCAAGTCCAGCATTAGGGAAAAAGAATTTGAGAAGCAACTTCTTGGGTTCATTATTACTTCAGGTTTTCTTGTAAAATGTAGTTCTGTGATGTATGTTTTAGTGTTAGTATTTACAGCAATATGAAATGCACTTNTTGGCAGGAACAGTTATCTTATCAATGCGTTTTATGGAGTCTTGTTTGGTCTCACTCTGGGTCTTCGAAGCCCAAGGTCTGTTGTAAGGATCCAGGGTCTATTTGCACAGTGACAGAGGCATACAAGCTCATATATTACACTAGCAAGGCAAGTACACTTGTCTTTTTCCTTTTTTTAACATCCTTTCAGAACACTGAACATTAAAATCAACGTGCAAATATTTACAGGAACTATGTTTTCCTCTCCTTCCCCTCCCATTTTGAAATTTATAATGAGAAAATAACCTGTGAAAAGGGTAAAATGTAAATGATAGCAACACACAGGTAAACATAGGAAACACAAATATCAAACGCAGGTTCCCGAGCAAACTGAACACAGGCCCTGTTTACACCAGTCGGAACACACTGGTAGCTGTACAAACTGCTCAAGTCCAGCATTAGGGAAAAAGAATTTGAGAAGCAACTTCTTGGGTTCATTATTACTTCAGGTTTTCTTGTAAAATGTAGTTCTGTGATGTATGTTTTAGTGTTAGTATTTACAGCAATATGAAATGCACTTAGTGAAGGAAGCCTGCAACATACCTGTCTGTGTTTCTTATTATGCATGTGTGTGAAAAAGTCAAACATGGTCCCGCAGATGGTATTGCAGTCTTTGCACCAGTGGTTCCCTGCATCATAATATTCATAAATATTGGCCAACTGGAAAGGATGTTTGGAGGACTGTGAAGAGGATTCTGCTGTCTTCGGGCTTCTACCTCTGGGTTTTTCATTAGTAGTTTTTGATTCCTAAATTGAACAAAAGGAAACACTTCTCTAAGACAAGGCAGAATAGACATAATGTTCTAAAACTCAGAACCTGCCTCCAGCAGAAGCCACACACCCCCAAAAAAAAATATATATCACCTGCTTTTCAGCGCCCAGGCTAATTCCACCGTTTCAGAGAGCTGGTACTGCCGACTAAGATGCTGCGTGGCTGCAGTGAAGAGCTTCCAATAAGGCTCCCAGATGTAATGTCTGGATGGTTGTAGGTAATCAAGGAACCAAATGAACAAATTCCCTATGGCATGCACCCTTCCCACTTCATGGGTTTCACATAAAGATCTGAATAGTTCCAATTTACCATACTAGCCAAATAGTGCCTAGAAGACCTAAAATGGTTCCCCTAGAAGCATTCAGAAATTAACATAAAAGTAGCTTGTATGAAAACTGAATGAAAAAGCAAGTCAGAAGTAGTTGACTAAAAGTATTTCACTCCATCAGCTTTATCAGATTATTTGAGAGTTCCTGTATTCTCGAGAAGACTCATTGCTTGCAATAATAGAAAGATGGTGTTTTATTAATTACCTAGGTGAAGCATCTTGTGATTTAAGCATGTGATATTTGCACTTCCATTGATTTGTACAGAAAGACGCCATACAGTGAGTGATACACAGACATTCCAGGAGTTTAGCCAAAATTAATGCTACACTAACACTGCAGAGTAGCAAAACAAATAACCCCTGAAACAGATTATGTATGAACTCTGCTAATTTAGATTACAATAGTACTAGATGTATTTTAAATTTTGGGCTACACTTTCAATGGCTGAAAGCCCATTATGTTGTAATTTCTAGTCTGCATATATCCTTTCCAGTCTGGAAAGAACAGCAGGGTAACTTAGCAGATCCGGGTTGGCTGCATGATTTCCAAGTTATTCACTATCAGTCTTGAACAAATTTACTTAAGCAGATTCAAAATTGTTAAATAACATCTGCTTTACTTGAAATTCCTTTTAATAAACATGGATAAATTCTCTCCTATTAACACCCCCCCAACACCATCATTAGAAATGAAACAACGAAGACACCCAGACCACTCTGCACCCCACAGATACCCATATCCCAACAGTTATGTTATCTTGGTAGCAGAGTAGTGACCCAGTGAGTATTTGCATATATTCTGTCTGTAAGAACACAGCAAAGCTGACATCCTCTTAAACAATGAGAAGATCAACTTATGATCTGCAGGAAGTGCATGTAAGGATGTTATGTTAATGACATCTGAGAAATGTCACTTTTTATGTTATTTACAGACATACACCCACCCAATAGATCCTATAAACATACTATCTCGATCAGAACTTTACAAAGACAATGCTTCTCACACAGCTAGGTGACAGCCAACTCCTTTCCCCAGTTTGTACCTAACCCCAGCTCAAAGATGCCTTTATAATTTGCTGGTAGTTAGAGCCCAGAAGGGACAATCTGTCTGTTCAGTACAAGGCTAGCTTCACCTCTGCACTGACTATGTAACACAAACACAGGTTGAGCAGCAAGGGACCACAAGGTAGCTTGCAAACACGCAGAAGGACATCCATTTTTTTCCCTTAGGTTGGCAGTCAACTGATCTCAGTATCAAAAGACCTGCACCATCTCTCTTTTAATTAAAAAAAGTTAACAATCAGAATTACAAGGTGAATCTTACAGACTAAGGGCAGTGTCCTACATACTTACAGATAATCTGCAAATATAAAATGTTCCTTGCCACAACTCAGAATTTTCCATGTTAAAATAAGGAACTATGAAAAAGGCATCAAGTTATTATGGGTTTGGACAACACAAACAACGAAAAGTTGAAATAATGAAAAATATATTCACACATGCCATATCTCAAGATAAGAAAGCAATATAACTCAATGCAATGTAGGACTTAACAGACATTGTTGCCTAGTTTAGTTTTATGATGTGGTGACTGAAGCAAATGATTTGTAAAAATAAGTGGATACCAGACTTCAGTGATGTTTTGTGAAACAACAAAAAAAAACCCCAAAAGCAATCCTTAAAATGAAAAAACATCTAATGAGTTCTCTGAACCAGACCAGGATGAAGCACGAGGAAAAGTTTATAGGATATACAGATTTGAGTGACCTTGTAGGAAATACCTCTTTACCCTACTAACATTTTCCTCTCTGCAAAAAATATACAGTAAGGTCTACACAAAAAGCACCTACCATCTCCCATCAGCTATTTCAGTTACACATTTGAATAAACATCTGAAAAGCAAGATCATTAATCTCCTGAATACATGCATAACCTTTCAGATGTTACTCTCATACACTACTTCCAAAGCAAAATCTTTTGGAATGCGATAACCCTGTGTTGATATATCCAGCACTCCGTAGTACAGACCACATCAGAGAGACCATATTGATGCATACCGACATTTCTTAAGAGTTAGCACGTAGCAGGTACGTAATAATCATGTTAAGCTGACAACGATGTGTAAATCTTGCAATTTGTTAATACCATCACCCAGTGAGAAGACCAACATGCTCCCAACTTGCAGAGTGCTTTGCTGCTACAAACATCCCTCCTTGACAGGCCATGCCAGAAATGTGGAGACAAAAAAGTCTGTCCTCCTGGAATGGCATTGAGACCAAACAGCTACAAACACTCATGATACTGTTCAATCCAACCAACACCTCAGTGAAACCAGGATCAAAAACCGTCAGTGGTATTGAACTGCACAAATCCTGAAGGTAATTATAAGCACTGACACAGACTCTCACCTGCATGCACCATCAAAACCAGTGTATGAGATGTGGTAACACATGACATCAAATGATCCTCTAGTGAATGTTTGGGAGCAGCTCTCTCCCCAGTGCCCTCTCCTCTGAGTGGGAAAATCATTAGCACACAAGCCAGAAGACTTTACCTTGTTGGAGGAAGATGTTTTCTCCAGACTTTTTGTATTTTCTGATTTGCTGTTCTTTTCCGAGGAATCTTTGGTTTCCACAGATGGTTTTCGGGGTTTTTCAAATATGTTAATCCCCAGGATTTGTGCTACTTTGTCAAGCTCAGACTGCTTCTTGTCAGCTGCATCAGATTCTTTATGCAGCTCTGAAATCTCCTTCATAATATTCTCTTGTAGTCTGTTCACCTCAACCAACAAGGGATCTTTGTGTCCATCCTTCTCACGACGTTTTTTCCTCAACATCTCTCCTGAGCCAATCCATGAAGTAAAAGAGTTGGAAATGCAACAGGAAAATTGCCTTAAGATCTGTACAACTATTCCAGGAACAGGTAAAATACTAATTTAAAATATTACAGCTAAATCTTCACTAGGAAGTTGTAAAGATGGAACTGACTCTCAGATACAGCATCACTAAATCTGCATGATCCACCTCTATGAGGATTGCCTTAATATATCCCCCTCACAGAGGCACCATAATCCTCAAGAGAGAGAATCAATTTAATAATCACTATTTCCCTGTGTGACTACACAAGCAAAAGTAATCACATATTCTAACCAGAAAGTATCATTTTCCAAAGGCGAGGGAAATTAGTGTTTACTTGGACCAAACAAAAGTTTTTAAAATTAAAATAAGTTAGCTCAGTCTAGAGAGGACTTCTTCAAATAAGATTAATGAAAAATTGAAAGGCACAATGACATGTCTTCAGTTACTATTTCTCACTTCTTCTAAAGAAGTAAGAAAAAGCACAAAATGCAATTCATTTAACTCATCAAGCCGCCAAAGAAGAAGCAAATAACTGTTTTCTTCATGGTAACTGCCAAATTTTGACATGATTAATTTTATTATGGTAATTAGGTCACTGCTTTCTCAAGAGTTCTGCATTGCCTGAAGTATGAAAATACTAGTATAGACTATTATTATTTTGGTCTTAATTTCCCCTAGCAGGTACTGGGACTTGTGACACATTTGTGGG
>VZTO01013521.1:0-22626 GCA_013400615.1 Syrrhaptes paradoxus
CCTCTTTGTTGGGATGCATCGCATGTGAGTGTTTGGTCATAGATGGCAAAAACAGTAGCTGGTTGGGAGACTTTTCTGGGTTGTATCCTAACAACGGAGTAGAAGAAAACTGGGACAATAGTGAGTGAAAATAATAAAATACTAATTTTACAAAAAGAAAAAGAAATAAGAATACCAAAAGAAAAGCAATTAATTCCAAGAAAACAGAGCTTAAAAGGCCTAGGGACTAAGACTGGAGAAACAAGTATAAGGGGATAAAGAAGTTATGAAGACCTATTAGTCTGCTGAAGAAGTGGGAGCAGAATGAAAGCCCCCATTACACGGGAAGGATGCAGGAGCAGAGGGGCCTTCCCCCAAAGTCAAACACAAAAAGGAAATATGCAGGAAGGGGAAACTAGGACAGATTGCTAAGGACAAGTACAAATAAGCATGCACAGTTAAAACCAGAAAGGGCAAGTCAGTAAAGCAGATACAGCTAACAAGACATCTGAAGAAATTTATTCTAGAAGCAGAAAGAAGACCAAGGGGAGCACTGACTGGATATTCAGCAGGATGTAAGGCTGTTGCCAAACAGCACTGAGAAAACAGAAGCTCTTAATGTTTTCTTTGTATCAATATTGACCAAAAAGTTCTACTAGAAACATCTATCAAACATCAGTGACAGAAGGGTAATATGTCAGACTAAAATCATCAAGGGCAAATTAGAGTCATGTCAGTCAGCAGATTTTTTTTTTAATCATGTGAGGCTGACAAACTAAGATGCAAAAAATAACTGGCCGAAACAATCTCAGAACTCATGAGTGATTAGCTCTGAAAATTCTTGGACCAGAATATTGAAAAGGGGCAATACTGGGCTCTCTTATAGAAGTTGGAATGAAGGCATTGCAGATCACCCAATTTAAGTTCAGCTACTGTACTGTTACATATTCACAAAGAAGTTAACAGCAGGATGAGCATCAGATAGAACAGACAGTTGTCCAAGGTCCAATCCTGTTGAGTATTCCTACTGAAGACCAGGTAGGAAAACAGACAGCAGGCTTATTACAGATGCAGTGACACAAACTGACAGTAATCACCACCATGTTGGAGCAGAAAATGAGAAATCAAACCAGCTGTGACAAAACAGAGAATTCCAGGGTACTATATGCTGACAAGAAGTGTCAACTGCATGGGGACAGGAACAACTCACTTGGGCAGCAGTACTGAAGAAAAGGTTCTAAAGGTTAATATGAAGTACAAGCAGAACAAGACTCACCATCACCATCCTGCAAAGAAAATACAGACTCCCAGCTGGAGGAATGGAGCCCACCATATGAGTAGCAATCCTTCTGCTCTACTTAACATTGGCAAAGCTAGTAGAGCTAGTCCCACTTTGAGATGTTGTGCTAGTTATGTGTGAATGAAACTTGTGCAGAGGAAAGTAGTCAGACACTCAAAGGGACAGGAAACGTGAGCTGGGGAACAAGCTGAAGGAAATTAGGTTGGTTGCGCTATTGAAAAGAAGCCTGAGATCTGGCACAGATGTTCCTTCAGGTACAGAAAAGAGTCTCAGGAGAGGAAGGGGATAGCAGTCCTCCTGCTCTTCAGCAAATAGTACAAAAAAAGTATCATGCTTTTACTGTCATGAAAACGCAGATAAAACACAAAGAAATTCTGTCTAATCCTGAGAACATTCAAGCAGTGGAATACAGAGCTTGTGTGCAGTGGAGATTCATCACCATCACCATCAGCAGCCTTTAGGAAGAGGTTAAGCAAATGTCTGTAAGGATTGGCAGAGATACAGAGGTAGAGTATTCGCATTCTGAGGTCCATTCTTTCCTTACCTTCCAGTGCTCTGTAATATCTATTGCCGTAAGTGACCTAGTAAGTGTAAAGGTTGTGTGATTTCATCTCGTATCTACCACACTCATTCAGTCCTTTTGTCTGTTTAAAACAATGGGGTTTTGAAAGTATCCCTGAGGAAAAGTTATTTTCCTAGAACATTCACTGGAAAGTAAATTTGCAAAACCTGGGACAGTGATTCTATTCAGAAGCCAAATGAATAGTTCATAGAGAAATCTGTCTGCAGAGAACATCCTATCTCAGGAAAGGAGCCGCTTCCGGACTTCTGACTCCAGCATGAAAGATTCCAGCTCCAGTTGGAGAGTCACTGTGTCCAGTTGTCAATGGCTTCTTCTAGGAAATCAGCTAAAATCCACCTGCTGACATGCACTGAGCAGGCAAATGAAACCATGCAGCAAAGGTGCATCATACTCAACGTGAGGTGATGGACACATAAGGATCCAGGTGTAAAATCTCAGAGCCAAACTATGAATCTAGGTTGCATCTTCTGTGGGCTCTCATGAACCACATCAAACTGCCTTCCAGGTGCAAGTGGCCCTTCCAGGTGCCAGTCGTGGGGCAAGGATTCCCAGATCCTTCCCATAAAATGGACAGATTAAAAATAATCTATTCCCTTGCATCATTACGAGATTTATATAACTTTTTTTTTCTTACTGTTATATTACAGGTGAAGATGCTTCCCTGATACCTGTGAGCCTGCAGCGCCTTATGTCTACTTAAAAAACCATTTTTTTTCATTGCTTACCATGCTGTCAAGCACAAAATTTCTGTAATAATCTTTCTCATCTGCATATCTGCCTCCAGTGAAAAATTTTTGTGAAAATTTAGCCAACATGACTCAGTCATTTCCAAGCACAAGACAAAGAAAAAATATATTGTTTTGCTCATATTAAAAATCCTGGCAGTGCTGCTTTTGTAATATAGCTGTACTTGTGTAAGATACAAATTTTAATTGAGGCCAGCCACTGACAGAGATGGCAGTAAAAGTCAGAAGTGACTTGTTTGCATTTTTCCATTACTCCACACTGTGTTGCTTCTGCAGGAGACACTGATGAAAAATTCTATTAAGTATCTCACCACAAAATCACAAAAGATGTTGTGATTTTAGGTGAGGCTAAAAGCCTTTAATGAGGCCATTGTTTCAAGTGGCCTTCAGGGTCAGGTGGATACACAGAAACTAACGTCAAGCAGATGAAGCTACTCTTGGCCCTGCCCTTTGCCTTGCCCCCTGAGAGATGGTGCAATCCCTGAGGATATCTGAGCTCCTCATGAGTCCCATCAGGCTCCAACACAGTCAATGAAAAGGAACTGAAAGTACAGTCAACACAGGCTGTAGCTCTTAGCACTGGTATAGAACAGAAGCAAATGCATTTGATTTGTCCTTTAGAGGACATGGGAAAATCATCTATGTTTATTGTTGACAGCTTGTTTGTGGATGCTGAAGAGGCAAGCACCAGACACAAGAGCACAGCAGAGTCTTGCTTGTACCTCAGCAACGCTGGTTGCTGCCTCGGCCCTTCAGCTATTACCAGCAGCTGGCATCTAGGTAGGCTTTTCCTGCCCTAAGTTGTGCCCAGGGCTCATCAGCTGCCTTCAAATGTTTCACTCAAAATGCTTCTCAGAGTAGAAGCTCTGGCTGGCACATCCACTCAGGGATGTTTGCTCTTTTATACCTGATAGATCATGAAGAGACCATTTTTACCTTAATCTTCTGGAGGAGAAATCAGAAAGAAATAAATCTGAATTGGAACAAAGCCTGTTAATTTTTCACTTCAGAAGGATCTCTCAGTGTTATAACAATTGAAATAGGGTGGAGACCATCTATGGAAAGTAGAAATTCAATTGCAACTATCATGTACTGTTTCCGGAAAAAATGTTCTAAAGAAAAATATTTTTATTAGAAGTACATAGTTCCCACTGGTATTCTGCTAAACAATCTCACTTTGTCTTGAGATTTCCTGGGCTGGATGTCATATCAAGATGCCATCATACAATGATCCATGTACAACCATATCTTGGGGTATGAGATGTAACCAGATGTCGTGTGACTCACTGTCATGCTGTCTCAAACCAACAAAATAGGAAAATAAAGTTGACTTTTCTGAACAAGATAATAACTGTTTTTCACAAAAAAACTAAAAATACCTGTTTTTCACAAAAGCTTAATTTACTCAACTCCACCTTTAAGAAGAAAATACATAAATTTTTGGTGAGACAGTATTTTATTCTTACCATTTCAGGCAGTAGATAAAGCAAACCAAGAAAATTCTCTGGAGCAACTAGGCATCTCTTATTTTTCCCAGTTCATATTGACTACATCCCATCTTTGTTTTTGGCCATTTGGAAGACACAATGTAGGTCATGTAGCTGCAACCCCATCCTTCCATGGGGGTGACAGGAAACAGTTCTTTCAGCATTTCCACTTCAATGAGCAGCTATAGGCAGGATGCACATGTTTTTTTCTCACTAACCCACAGGGTTTATTTCCACAGCACATTCTCTTTGTTTGAGGTGGACACATAGGATTTAAAACAAAATGGGAGAGAAAGAAGAATTTTAACTTTTATCAAGCTACGGATAACAAGAAACTTCAGCTAGACTTTCCCTGGTATTTACATGTAGACTCTTCCTTACTTTGTAAATGCAAATTGTGTCACTGTGTTCTGAAAAAAAATGGTAAAATTTCAGTGAATATTTATATAGTTGAACCTATCCGGATAAATCAAGAAACAGCCTGAACTCCACTACTTATCCTCCAGAGCAAAAAACCAGTAATTAACACTCCTCTGATCACAAAATATTCTCTGTAACATCTAATTTTATTTTCATTAGTGGTGCAGTTTGTCAAAATTATACCCTGCTAAAGAAGTTATCCTCTCAGGCTTATGAATAGCTGCATTTCCCTGATGAAAGCAGTGCTGCACACTTACCTTCACAGGGAAACAATCCCTACATATAACACTAGAAATAAAAGGTCAGGCTGGAGGCTGAGGGAGCTAGACACCTCCCTGTTATTTTGTTCAATGGAATGAAAGTTCCTAATTCTGATGAACTACTTCTGATATTTCCAGACACCTGCTGTGTTGGTTTATTTGCTTTATCATCATATCTTTCAAGACGACGATCAGGTAAGCATTTTACAATGTATAAGCAAATCTTAGCACACATTTTGTGAGTTGGCTGCATCACCTTTTCCTTCCTCCCTCTGATGAGCGTCTGTTTTTCAAATTTCTTGACTTAGACACAAACTAAGCAAAATGTGCTTACTTCTAGCTCTATGGTCTGTGCAGTTCTGTTATGAATTGTACAACTTTATTGATTCATATGCCACAGGTAGCAGTGAGAATGTACATTTTAGTAATTAGGAGGGAAAGAAACGAGGCTTATCTTCTGAAGTAGATACTCTTTCCTTGTGATTTTTATTTTAACCTCTGTGATATTACCAGGGTTGCCCTCAGAACAGAGCAATGGTTTTGATTCCTATTTACAACTCACTGAAGTCACTATAGTGCACTCTCTTCTTTGCCCACAGTAAACTGTGATCCAGACTGTTCATGAACGAAATTCCTGCTCATATCACGTCAGCTTTCCAAAGGCTCCACTACAATTTTTAAGACTTTTACTAGACATATTTAATTTTTTTGGGTAAATCTAAGTGATTTTTACCTAGCAGCCTCCGTCAGCTTGCTTGATGAATCGCTTTCTAAATGAAAAATACAGATGCTAAATACAAGGCTAGAGTTTTCATCTGAGCAAAAATCCAGTCCCTCAGGCCCTCACTGCTGGGGTGGGTAAATAAAGTAGTGAGGCTGCTACCAGGAACAAGATCAAGTGCTCCTCTCTTCTTTTCTCATTTCCATTCAGGAATCACACTATGCACTGTTCCAAGAATAGTGTTGCTTGAAGATAAACATCATTTGCAATTATTGTATATTACTGAGGAAATCAAATGAGCACACAATCCCTGACAGAAGCTGCATTCGAATAACGTGTCCTCCTCCATGCACAAATTAGCAAGCTGTGGGTGCTATCTAATTGGAAATAGGATTTAGGGAGAGTTATTTTTAAGATCAAACTTGAAATTTTACTTTCCAAAACTCTAGATAAGACTAACTTTTTTGCACTTTTTGCAAGTAGCTCTCAGTCTGTTTAATTTTTAGTAACCAGTTTAACTCCAGTTGCCTGGAACTGGTACTTATTCTGTCACTGGAACTACTGAGTCAAACACATAATGTCTTTAATGGGGATTTTGGCAAGCATGGCATAGGTGCTATTATGGAGGTAGATATGAATAAAACTAATAGTTTATTTCATGCTTTGCAAATAAAAATCAATGCTTAGGATGAAAAATAATGCAGTTTACACACAGTAAAAATATTTACAGAAATAAATCAGCTAATAGGTGCATTATACTATTGTTCATTATATCTATGCTGATAAGTTATGAGCTAAAAGGACGGTGACTGACACACATAACACTCAGAAGAGGATACATTTTTAAAAGGTTAATGAAATCAATATGAAGCTGTCAATCTTGCAGTCTGAACTTCCTGAGTTGAAGAGGGTAGGATTTCTGAGTCTTGTGCATGTTACAGCTTTATATTAAAACTTGAAACTTGCTACATCTTTCAAATTAAACACATTTGGCCTATTTTGAGCAGCTGTTTGGCTCCAAGTACAAGTTTCTTATTTCAACTGCAACCTCAGAAGACACATCATAAAAGCGTTTTTAAATATTGGAAATTCCTGGTTTAAGGGATTATTTGTAATGTCTCTTCTGTAAGGAAGACGAGATATTTTGTTAGATAAAGGCATCTCTGGGGATTAGCAAACAGCCAGTCTCCCACAGATGCAAACCATCTCAACACACTGTGCTGACCCAAAACTAATGTTCATAATAGTTGATAGTAGGTTTTGCGTGTCCCAAATTTAATAATTTTAATACAACCCTTTTGCCATTCAAATATGGTCTGTTTGTTCAGATTTGTTCAGAGTTGTAAGAGTACACTTGAGAGGAACTGACTACGTGCAAAGTTCTTGGAGAGAAAGAAAGGACATGGCAAAAGGACACGACACTAATGCATTTAAGGGATCCCGTTACCATTTTATGCTCTAGCCTTGCTGCTGATTTCACACTCAGGTGAGACTACAGTAGAGCAGGGTCTGGAGGAGCTCAGACACCCTGTGGCAGCCATGGGGCCTCTCCACACACCCTGTCACTCCTTGGTGCCCATCCCTGCAACCTCTGCTCTCCAACAAGGGGGACCAGACACACACCATCCTGCGATGAGACATGGGGCCGTTCACACAGACTCTGCAGTGCAACAGGGTAAGTCTGACTCGAATCCAACCACAGCAATTTGTTTCTAGAAAGAGTAGTGGGTTTTTGTGTCTGTGGACCCATACTACCTGATACAGTTATATATTCACTAAAGCTCTAAACAAATACTATAGAAGTAGATAGGAGTTTGTCCTCCACATCAGCTGGACTAAAATGTAACCTTGATTTCTTTTTAAGATTGCACATCCCATGTTTTATTTGCCACTGATTGTTTCAAGCTGAATTTTTATTCCTATGTGTGGTTTAGCTGGAAGGACAGTCCTGAGTTAGATTTGTAAGGATATTTATCTGCTGAAATTTTCCATTTCATATACTTTTCAAATAATGTATTAATAATTGAAATACCACAAAAAAAATGGAAGAAAATTCACAGTAATATCTTAAACAGCACAGTAAAGTCACTAAATAGAGGTTCCTTGTGATCTCCCTGAGATGCTGGAAGGTGAGGACGCTGTAGTCTACTGAGGCTCTGAAATAACTGAAGAGGTCCATTTCGCTGGTTAAACTAACTTATTTAAGGTCAGGACAATGTTTTATGGGACTGACAAAATTCACTCATGATGGTCTTGGTATAGTTTCTATAAAGTGGAAAGAAATAGGATACAAGAAAACCATCTGAAGACCCTAAAGTTCACTGTGATGAAATAGATAGAGAGGAATACTCACACGCTGTGAAAATATGTGTGTGTTTTACGTCAATGGGTGATGAAGCTACTTCTGCAAGACACTCCTGAAAATTAGTTGCTGCTCTTTTAATTTCTTTGTGTTGTAAAAATAGCTGCAGGCTCAACACCCACCATGCCAGCAACTGGACAATGACTAAGAAAGCAAATCTGATTCACTTTCCAAGGACTTTCCTCAGGGTAAGATGAGTAGCTTGAAATACTTGGACTGTTTAGGTTAGGAAAGGTAAGAGTAAAAAGAAGAAATCCTAATGCTTTTACGATGGCATTCAATTGTCCCTCATATCAACTGGGGTAGGAAAAGAATTCCATTTAATTTGTTCTGTAAGAAAATGTTGCTTTCAAGAATAAGTTTTTAACACTACAGAGAGTCTAGCACTGGCAAAAGCTAATTACAGTTGTTGGAGAAAGTCCTTCACGGGAGGATTTTAAGACAGACATCTGCTATAGATGGTCTCAATACAGTCGATCCTCTTCCAAGCAAGAGGATGTCTTCAGTGGATCTCTTGAGATCCCTCCCAGCCATGCATATCCAAGACACTTGGGAAACAATGTGTAGATAAATCACGCAGCTCCAGAGAAAGGATGCATGTCAAAAGCATTTGTGCAGTAACTCACCATTGGGCGAGGTAAGCATTGAATAGTTATTTAATACTGTTCTATTTGTTGCTGAGATTATTTTGTTACTGGAGAGCTGGTACAAACTCATAGGCTTCAGGTGCCTGACATCTTCTGTTAGACAAGATTTTTTCTGCTTTCTTTGAAAAGCAATTCAATTATTTGCAAAATAATTTCGGTAGCCTGCAGGCAAAAGCCCATAAGCTACAGAAGTCTCTTTATTGTCCTAGGAAGCTTCATTCAGGGTAACCCAGGCTATAAATTATGAAAAGTGGGTTGTACCTCAAGAAAAAGATGTTATCCACCTCAGTAAATATTATTCCAATGATTAGTAGTGATACAAAATACCCTAAAGGGTTAGGTCCACCCTAGACTGTGAGATATCCAAGAGTTGCCAGGGCAGATGCCGCTGGAAAGAAAACCAAGGATGTTAAAACCGTGTCTGTGTTTGTGTGTGTAGGAGGGAGAATTCACAAGTGTATACTAGGTTTGCAGGTGAATATGTATAGGTGTATATATACACACACTGCCAGTCAAGTTGCAGCTATATTTTGTTCTGTAACACACCTATCTAACACTAATTTTTCTCAAGGTCTGTCTGATTTAACAAACCAATACAAAGCTAACATATGTTGGCAAGCCAATTCATCATTTAAAATAATCTTCTACTAAGTAATTGCATCAGAATAAAATATATTTCTTTCATATATTCACACGAAGAAAAAAAAATCAGGCATCATGGAAACTTAGCATTAAAGGCTTACAACATCATCTAATGTTAGATCATGATTACAGTTAATCTTTCTACAATGTTTTCTAACTCCTTCCTTCATTCTGGCAGTATTATTGCTCATGTGACTTTTTGCTATATTGTGAAGTTTGATTCCTAGTCTGTAACAGAGTTGCTGACAAGTACCACCTTTATTTTTTTTTGTGAGCATTGATATGTAAAACCCATTTATGCCTACCTCGTTAAAACAGCAAAGTCTAGAAAAGGACAATCTCTCAAACAAATTCTACACCAGAACTGTGGGACTGTGGGACTCTTCAGCAAACACAACAGTTCATGCTAATTTTTCTGTTCTATTTGATTTAAGACTATTTATGCAGTTTTTCAAGATTATTTCACCAATTTCAAATACTTTATATGTATATAGTCATTAGAGGTACAGTCTGCATAACATCTTCATGAAGAGTCTGGCCACAGTATTTTGCAACCTTATTGATCAAACAATGCAGTGACAGCAACAGAGGGCAGCAGGGAGAGGTACACAATGGAAAGAGGTAACATCAAATGAGCATATTTGTTCCCACTGAAGACTGATATTTTTAAGTATTTAACATGCTGCAGCTTTCTGTACTTCAAGCATATGCTTGAGGGAGGAGATGTTCTCCAAGATCCCCTGCAGTATTATTAGACCACCCAAAGTAAATGAAAGATAAAGTGACAAATCCTGCCCTACTGGAAAGCTGAAGTAAAGTCTTTGGAAGCTGTTTATATTGAAGTTAGTGAGTTTGGGCTAGATAGAAGAGGCACAGTTGAATTTTGCACTGACAGCAGCCCTACTGAATATGAGTTACAGCTTTGGTTCATTATGGCCTGGTTTTGAACTGATCCTCACAGCAGTGGATTTCTTTCCTTTAAAAAAAATTAAATGTTTTTGAAAAAAAAATCAAGCTTATCTCACACTGCCAGGTTTCAAAGGAAGCTAAATATCCCTAGCTAAGAGGAAGAGTCCCTTTGGGTGGCCTGGAAATATAGACAGTGAAACTGGAAAAGGAAAAGCAGTTCACAGACTGTTTATAAAAACCATTAAAAAAATCACTATAAATGTTCTAAGCAATATTCCAGTTGCAACATCAGCTGAGGGGGGAGGGGGAACGAGGGGAGGAAATAGTCCCTGCAGGATGCAAATCAGCCACAGAAAAATGTGGGATTTGCTCACAGCAAATTAAAACCAGATCAATTGATTATCAGGGGACAGCATTCAGACTTCTACTCTGCTGAAGGGAAGTGCCATAAAAATTGGTCTGTTTCTCACGGTATGTACAATAGGAGTCCAAATCAGGGCCAAAATGTGAGCTCAGAAAGATGCTCAGATCACTCCAACCTCTAACAATGCATACAAAAATTAAATGGAGATATGTTTCTACATGTTTGGTTCATCCAGAAGCACTCATCTGCTTGACATGCTGTCTTAGCCCAATGAATTACTCCACACCAAAGATGTGAGAGGTAGGGACACGCCACTGCCCTGGCGGCATGGTCAGAAACACTGAAACACAGAGACTAATGGTACCTGAATAGAGTGTCCATCATCTTATTCACTTGATCCCATTTACACATCTTCATAACCAGAAGATCACCCTTACCCCTAGTGTTACAGAGGACTGGCAGCCGCACAGCTTCTGCGCTCTCCTTAGCCTTCTCACCACAATGGGCAGGTTTACACCTGAGCAAATGGTCCTGAAAAAAACAGTCCTTTTGCAAACATCCCCAGAGAGTCCGATAACCAGTTAAACAGGTCAAGAATAATGGCTTGGAGAGTTTATGGGTAGATGGAGAACAGACAATCTGGGGGAAACCAGAGGCCATGGCTCTGCTGCTGCATGGACTATCTGCTATTTTTCCCCCACAGAAGGAGCACAGAAGCCGGAAGGGCTGTGACAGCCTCAGGACCACATCATGCCACAGACAAGGACCCTCTGTGACTCAAGGGAAGCTGACACTGTCTCCCTCAGGAGCCCTTTGGCACCAAGCTCAACAATCTGGGCTTGGCCAGGATGGGAAGAAGAATTGGTCTCGTTTGTTTGGCTCTAGACAATGTTAGAATAAATAGCTGCTTAGCCTTTGAGCTGAAGCACAGATGTGCATCAGCCAGTTTGTTACACAAATCTGTTTCTCTTTTCTTGTTTCGAATACAAACCAAAATCACCAGAAAGGAAAGATAAAGATTGCCCACAAAAAAAGAAAACTGTCTATGACCTTTGTGGCACCCTGACAGATCTCTGAAAAACAAATAGCTCCACTAGCAGCCGCAGCGCAGATGAAACCTTATTCCCCACGACTTTGAGTCCTAGGCTTGCTTGGTAATGCCCTGACTCCAGCTCTTCTCCATAGCATGTATTTACATCCATTTTGTCTCCTGGTGAAAGATGTAAGCTGTAACCTGGTGAGACCGGAGCCAAGTATGACACATGGTCTCTGCACAGCTAGGACAGCACTGTGGGTTGCACAAGGTTAGGTACAAGGGGTTTTAAATACCGTCTCTGAACCTGACCAATAGCTAAATAGTCACTGGAAGTGGAAATAGCAGCAGCACAGCACAAGTGAACTGAATTCCCTTAGAAAATGGGATACACTCTCAAGAGTGCAACTCATCTTCCTCTGAAGCACAACTCCCTGTCATGTTAACAGTATGTGACAGTGTTTTGACTGCCCCTAAGGCTTTTAATCCAGGAGTCTCACGAATTCTCATATTTGTGTCACATGATTTTGCACAGCAGGGTTTTCTGTTGGAAAATGCACTTTCCTTTAGCCTATATTGATATGGAAGACTGAAGTGTACTGATTATTGACATTGCAATCATTATTTTATATGAAACCATTCACAGCACAAAATATCACAGGTAGCTCTACATCACTTCTTCAGAAGAGATAATCTAATGTTTCCTCACACTGGTTAGACTTGAACATAGCAATTGAATAATTCAGAGAAAGTTAGGATGATTGTGGGCACAAAAGAAACCTTCACTCTGCTTGTTTATGCTGTTCAGTCAGTGAAGTCACACAGTATTTCTGGGCCGTTTAGGAAGTAAACTGGGATAGCAGATCTGTTATTTTCCTTTTAAAATCTGTTAACACAAGCTTAGTAGTTTTAGGCTATGCACCCACAGCCAGTGATGTAAGGAGCAACATCAGTGGTTAAACACACACAAATTTACAGTTTCACTTCTGTAACATAAAAATGTATGCTGCTGCTTTTCTATGTCCATTTTGTGACTAAAGAAAGAATTTAATTCTTCAGGTCTGAGTCACAGTGTTTTCTAAAGTAGACAGAAAAAACCCACACTATAAGCCCCCCAGACATCATATTACTTGCAGGCAACTGTCAGATAGATGGGTCAGTAAGGAGGCAAGTCAGATAGCCCCTAAGGATGCTCTGGCAACTTCACAGTTAAAGATTCCACAATTAGAGATTGTCAGAAATACACACGGAAAGTATCTATGCCAAGGGAAAAAGGAGAAAAATTATATTGCTCATCTTTCTGTCACCTATTTGTATGTGGTATGATTCTGCCTCCTTCTTTCTCCCCACAGCCCCTATCTTCTCTTCCTCAAGTTAAATCCCTCAGTTCATCCAGTTGTACCCTGTACATCCCTGATCCTTCTCTTTCCTGTCCTTTGTAATGCCTTCAGTAAGTCTAAATCTTTCTTACTTGTGACAGCTAGTAATCCAGCCGAGGCCCTAAACCATGTTGGGTAGGGCAGAAGTACAGCTCATGCCTTGCTTTATGCAGCCCAGCCTGGTGCTTATCTTCTCATATTGATGCTCTTATTTAACTCGGGATCCACCACAACCCCCAAATGTAAAACATGCAATCTCAATAGCTGGCCTCATCCTTCATTTGTGCAATTGATTTTTTATGCCTAAGTTTTGCATTTGTACTCACAGATTTGTGTCCTGATCGTTCTATCTCCATTTTTTCAAGTTCAATTTGGATTCTAACCCTGTTGTCCTGTGATCTGACTGTTTGTCACTTATCTTCAAAATCTTGTGAGAAAAACCTTAAAGCAGATATAGAATGAATTTAAAAAATAAATAAATAAAATTGCCTTAAGGGGAGTCTTGGAAACATAATTTACCACCACTGCAATCAGTTAAAAACTCTATGAGCTTTGTTTTACTTTAGTTTAGGTCCCAGATTTGAATGGCATTGTACAGTATAGAACAGAAAGAGCAAGTTGGATAGCTAGTTACAATATTGTCTATAATGAAAATTAACCAAAAAAATGCTCAAACTTCTTGATGATACAGAGATTATATGTTTGGGAAAATAAGTTATATGTAGAACAAATATTTTCTAGATTAAGCTTGGTTCACTAGTTCCAGGATGTTTGTTGAACAAAGCAGCTGGATGAAACATGATTACTCAGTTCATAATCCAGCACTGTTTTCTAAACCAATATAGAGAAATATGTTTTTACACTTTGTCAGTTGCTGCTTAGCTAAGTGGCAAGTGAAAAATCACTGTTTCCATGTACTGGCAAACAGAAACCTGAGGAAGCAGGAGAGTGGGTTTAGTTTATTTGTATGTGGTGTTGATGTGTATGTTGGCTGATTTCAGGTGACTCAACTAAATCTACTTTAGAAGCATCCTGATTTGGAGAAGCTTAATATTTATCTCTCTGTCATGCAACTATTCTAAGTACAATTTTAGAGGTACTGAGCTGCTGTGAAAATATAGTAGTCATTGCAGATATTTAACTGTGTTGAAAGTTAGAAGGGTCATCAGCTGAACTCAGACTTAAGCACTCAATATAATGTGATGCTTCACTTTTTTTTATGAAAGGTACTTACTGAAAATCACCTATGTATAGCTAAACTTTGAAAATGTTGGCTTTAAGTCTTGTAATATTCCTCATCTGTAAAATAAAAACAATGGATGAGTTGTGGTAATAACATCCACTACTCCCTTAATTATTAAATGTGACTATATAAGCAAATTCAAGGTCAAAGTGGGAGTTCGTCTTCAAAACACTGTTCTTCAGATAATTGCATTAACAAGTACAGAGGTAGCAGCTGTAAAAAAGCAAGGAAACTGAAGAATCTTTTTCCTGGAAAGTATAGTTAATATTTTGTATATAGCATCCCATTAGTTTCATAGAATCCGCGCAACTCACCACAACATGACAGCTTCTTATCTTGGAGAACAGAAACTGGAAATCAGCTGGGAAAAGAAGACACTTGTACCTGTAGAGTACCTTCCTGAGAACTTCTGCCTTTAGCTATTAGTCTATGCTCCCTAGCAAGCAATTGTTTCCAACCTTCCACATGCTGTTTGCCCTTCAGTCCATAAACTGCTAAAGGTTCATGCAGTGTACTTGCTCTGATTTTCCAAATGTTCTACTTTGTTTCCACATGATTATGACAAAATTTCCTCCATAGGCAAAATAGTAAGAAACACCACAAAGGAGAATATGCCTCGAAGTGGAAAGGCACACCGGACCTTTATAATTAGCACATTAATCGTGCCTCAGCTTCTCTGTAGCCAGCTCCCAACTGTGTGGCACTCACTCTGCCGTCAACAAGAGATCCACAAAAAACAGACATGTTGCATGGAGCCTTCTGCTTTTAAAATGTCCCTGAGACTGTTTCCTGTCTGCAACGACTAGTGTTAAATCTAATTTTTCCCTTTCCTCTTCTGCAGTTATCTTGATTAATGTTTTCTACCAGTGGAATGTATACTAAGCTTAAAACCTTACTTTATTATGCACACGTGAACACATGGAGCCCTCAGTATTTTCCAACTCATCAGTTTGTGTAAGTGGCGACCACTCTTATTCAATTCTGGTCATTCAAAATGAGGTGCACCTTACTTGGTGCTGACTCAGCCTCAACAGGAAGACCCATCACCTGGTCTGGGCAGCTGCTGAAGCTCCCACTACAGTCAAAGAAGAGAGGTGGATACCACCCTTGAAGAATTTAGAGCATTCCTGGAGACATAGAAAAAGTTTCAGTGATAAATCATTCCCTTGACAGCACATCTTCTGCATCCATTGCAAGACAACCTTTACATAATGATAAAAATAAGCAAGATGAACTCTGCATGGGTTGCCATGGAATTATTCCTAATTACAGGCTTTCTTGTATTAGGATACTTTAAAGGAAGGTATAGGACTGAAATTAGGATAACCTTTAACACAGAACAGCTAAATCAGCTTCACAGTATTAATAGTTCACACACAGATAACATCTTTACCTGTGAATATATATTTATCCCACTCACCAAGCAGTATAGCCCATCATGATGTACTACAATAGCTGAAAATTTTCATGGAATGCTTTGCATGAAAGTATGGGGTATGATCAATGGTTTTATTATTTTTGTGGAAAACAGCTGCTGCTGTCCTGAAATGTAGGCCTAAATTGCAGATCTTTGTTCAAAATGTAAGTTTACATCCATTTCCCTCCTCCCAAAAATCACAGAGAGAATAATGCTGTCTGGGCTCTGATTAATTGTGCACAATGGATGAAAAGGACTGACGTATCTGCTTGTGCAGGAAGCAAACAAGAGTCTGCTTGAAAAGATTCTTTTTTTGTGAGGAAGAATCAAGAGGCATGGAAAGCTGATTGCTTCATTAGGTTAATTTTTACAAAGGCTCCATCCACCAAAATGCAGTTTGAAAATTAGATTTATGGAATCCATTTGGATTGCTAAAACTGGAGAATATGTTAAAAGGCAAGCTTCTTTGCTCAACAGATCCACTCTTACATAGTTGTTCCAATTAGTAGTGATTAACAAGATGAATTTTCACTTCCCTTCAGGAATGTACAAACTAGTACCTTAACACTATGTTATATAGGATAAAGGAGACAATATGAAATGCTAAGATAAAGATGTTTGTGCAGTGCACAGCTGACTAAATTCCAATCATTTCCACCAGACATAGACTGCAGCTACAAATGATTTATACAGAAGATGTTTGTTTCTGCTGTTTTTTACAAAATTAATAATTTTCAAATCCCAGTGGAAACTAATGATGTTCAGAGTATGGTGTTAAGATAAAGGTATTAAGATTAGAGCGTTACCTGTAAATGTGAAATCAAAGTAGCCTACAGATAACGGGATTTACTACACTATTTTACAGTATATTTTCAGGATGCTGTTCTTCATGCTGAACAGCACTTAGACTTTTTCACATGATACTTTGTCACCTGGGGCTGTGCTCTCATCTTTTCAGTTTGTGTGCTTCTGCCCTTCTATGAATTTATTTACACAAAATAGAGCTCTAAGAACAAAGCAAGGCATAAAATTTCAGATATCCTTTGCTTACTAGTGCCTAAAATAAGAATGGTGTTAGTCATGCAGCTATTTAGGGACTTTATCCCGGGTTTGCGAACATATCACACAAATCAAATCTTTCCGTTGACATTTGGTTCAAGATTAGATTACATTATACATCCTCTATTACATTATACATTCATTATACATCCTTTTTTTTTTAAAAAAAAAAAAAGGAAATCTTCAGCCTTATTCATTTACTTATTCCCAGATTATCACTTATAAGGGAATGGATCATACAGCGGATATAAGACCACTGCATACAGGGTTAACACCTGCAAAGATTCCCTTATATACTACAAGGTTAACACTTTTTGCAAAAATATCCCTTATATACTCAAAAAACTCATTTATATACAAACCTCTTCATACAGAGATCCAGCAAAAAAAGGGGGGGTTAGAGGGGCGCGCGTGTGTGCGCGTGTGTGCAATTTCCAGTAATTGAGTGCTCCAAGGTGAACATCTTTAAGCTCAGTGGGAGGTAGAGGCCAACTCTCCCGCGCCAGCCACTGAAGCAATAACCTGCTCATTCACACACCCACGCACGGGCAGACCTGGCGCAAGGCCTGGACAGCTATTCCAGAAGCACACAGTGAACGGATAGATAAAAGAATCCTGGCAGTCGTTCCTCCAGTATGGCTATATCCTCAGCAATGACTTCATTTATGACCTCTTAAAATGAGTTAAAAAGACAAATTAGCTTGGCAACCAAATTCTTCTCTGATGGCAAGGAGAAAAGAGGCATGTCAGTGCAGACAAGTTCGTTTGTCTACCTGTTGTTTTCCTGCACATTGTATTTCCTGCAAACTTTGTATTTCTCCCATCTTCTCATGTAATAATAAAAGCCAGAAGCTTAGGCAGCAGTGCCTGAGGCATAATTCGTAAAATCATAGAATAGTTTGGGTTGGAAGGCACCTTTAAAGTTTATCTAGTCCAACCCCCTGCAATCATCATGGACATCTTGAACTATATCAGGTTGCTCAAAGCCCGGTCCAACCTGACCTTGAATGTTTCCAGGGATGGATCCAGGGATGATGCCCAGGGAGGCTGTGGATGCCTCATCCCTNAAGCAACAGGCCTTGCTGAGAAGTTTGTCCCCATATTTCTTACAAGCACCCTTTAAGTGCTGAAATTCTACAATAAGGTGTCCCTGGAGCCATAATTTCTCCAGCCTGAACAAACCCACCTTAATTAATAATTATTCCCGCCTTAGCTGGTTTTGGTTAACATGAGACTCTGTCCAGTATGTGAGGTTATCAGACATCCAAGAGTTTTCTCAGTTATGCACTTTATACCGAAAGCAAAGGGACGCCTAACAGTGAGTCACTGACTGCGTGTGGGTTGGTCTGATAACTCAGCAGACAGCATAACTTGCTTTCCAGCTCTGGGGTCTTCAACAGCACAAAAGAATTGCAAAGAGGGTAAAAATCTGGTCTCAAGTTTTCAACACTTTTGTTCTCTTCATTCAAGAATTTCCTAGTCATGACAGCACAGCTGATGCCTAGACATCACCTTAAATGTTTGAAAGTTCAATGTTTAGAAGCATTAGGCAGATTACCAACCAGTACAATGGGGACATCAAGGACTGGATGTTTGGCTAGGCCCTTACTTCTTCTGGGTAAGGAGTGACCAAAGACCTCATACTACAGTAAAGTGTCATGAATACCTGAACTTCTGAAACATGACATTTCGGGTGGATCTCTAACACCTGCTAACAAACATTTTTTAGCCAGACAAACTCACAGACCCAGAGTGAATGCATTTGAAGAAAAAGTCTTTGGGGAAGTGACTATACATGTCCACAGTGATGCCACAAAGGATTTCTGCATTTGTTTTATTTGACAGACTCTCCACATCAACACTCTATAGATTATTTTGCTAGCATAATGACGAAGAGCACAATTGCGTCTGTCTTCTGACCAGCTAACTTCCTTGCACTTTGAAGACCACAAATGACACTGAAAAAGAGAACACAGTGAACTTTTTCTACAGCTACTATGAGCATGGTAGTAATATTTACAGTGTACTTCCTTTCCACCATTGTTATTTTGTGTACTGAGAGTCTACATCAAAAGAAAGAAAACAAGAACATATTCTACAGCCCTGAAGTCAACAACCTCCCATTCCTCAAATCATCATGTAATCGAGATATGTGTGTCTGGCTTACTATGTCAATCGAACGTCATTGCTCAGTGTTTTTTCCTTTTCAACTGACACCACAAAAGCTGATGCACATTGCCAGAGAGCACTGTTTAATTAAACCACAGTGACAGGAAAAGCCACCTAAAAATGTAATGCTTACTGAAGCTACGAACATAAAAACTGTACTCCCTCATACACCTTAGACATCAGCCATGACAGAGGTCTTACGACAATATTACAAACATTTTATACATTATTATATTTTTATTTCTCCAGTAAGTAAAGTAAGATAGCACAGTGACAAGTGTCCTTGACTACAGAAAAAGGCTCTAGAAGAAAAAGCAATAAAATCAGGTAGATGTTCACCAAAAAGACTGTCAACAAGAACCCTGC
The DNA here is from genome assembly GCA_013400615.1 of Syrrhaptes paradoxus. Taxonomy (NCBI): domain Eukaryota; kingdom Metazoa; phylum Chordata; class Aves; order Pterocliformes; family Pteroclidae; genus Syrrhaptes; species Syrrhaptes paradoxus. The sequence continues at coordinate 19,087 of VZTO01013521.1, forward strand.
CACACAGAGCTGAAATTTATCTTGTGCCTTCCCAGAAAGGAAGCACATTTCCAGGTCCTGTCTAACACACCTCTACCATACAAGCTAAAACCTTACTAGAACTGCTGCTAATCCAGAGATTAATTTTGCCCATCCTAGGCCTGAGGCATTGTAATTCTGGAGGGAAGGACAGACTGACAAGAGTTGCAGGAGCTGTCTGAAGTTGTTCAGTAGGTTGGAACTTCTGCAACTGTCCTGTGGGAGGTAGACTGGAAAAAAAGTGTAGGTAAGACTGTGAAAAGAAGGATGATTAATACCCTTCATTGCTCGGCTCTGGAGTTTTTCTCAGAGGGCTTTTATTCTGTGTCCACAGCAAAAAAAGTTCAAACTGGAAATTGGTAAAGACACCAGAAAGTTTTGCAGAACTGAGTGTGTGAGTCTGAAGTAAAGAGGAGAAACAGGACAGGAAGAAGAAGAGAGTAACAACATATGGAAATGCAATAAATAAGGTGAGAAAGGTCCACTGGAGGAAGAGAACATTCTCAACACCAGGTCATTTGGTTTAACTAAACCAAGCCTCTCAGTCTCACTGGAGATGTCTGAGATTCCCATGGACTTTACAGAACAGTAAGTGCTTAGCCAACTAAAGAGTGTATTAGCAGATCATTTGCTAACCATCCCACCCTTCTGAGACATAATTTGTGATCAGGTTATCTGTAAAAGTGAATACCAGCAGTTGTCTGTTTTTTTCACCATCCTGTAGCTACCTTTCTTCTATGTATTAGCCCTGCACCTTAAGTTTCTTGTAATTAAGAGTGGGTTTTTCCTTGCCTAGACCTTCACAGTAGAAGAACCAAAAAGCTTTTCTATTTCAAATGTATAAAGATACAAGAAAATGCAAGTTTTACAAGAAATCTATATAGCCAAATACTATTTGCTCTTCAATTGTCCCTGTGATTTTGTAACACTGTAACACATGTATTTACATCTTGGCAAAAATCTCAATGTATCTGTATTACTTTTGCATAATTCTCAACTGCTATGATATCTGACATCTTCATTTGGTTGAGTTTTATCTTCAGAAACTTTGCAAAGATCTCTGTTTCACAGTAATTAAAAAGAATCCCAGACAGTTTTCAGATTCACACTGCATGTCAGTGTACAAAAACAGTGGAAGAAAGAAGTCCAAGACCCAAAATTTTACTATCTAAGAAAACTGGCAGATATTCAGGCAAAATGAGGTCTTACTGCAAATGCTTTTGCAAGATAGCGTTGCATGAGATGCATCAGATCAAAATTTTGGGGTCTTTGGGAAAAAAAAATGTAGTTCCATGCATTTCAGCAGGGTGGAGTAACACTATATTTTTTTAAAAAACCAAAATTTCCCTTGTAGTCTAGCTTCCTGACGTGCCTATGTGACAAGGTTAATGCTATAAAAGTACAGGAAGTGGCTAGACTTTTAAAACCTTCACTTCACAGCACACAGCATGCTGTAACTGAAACTAGTATTTTACTTAGGAACCCACTGTTATTTTCCACACAACTTTCTGGTACAAAGAAAAGTTACATAGGTCTACAGCCTGTCTCCGTTAAGCCTGTCTCTCACTTTGCATTTTTTCCTAAGAAGCCATTGTTACTGTAAAAATGAGACTGGAATTTTACCACAATCAAACAACAACAAAAAAACTACAAAGAAACTGTCTGGCTACATGCTAACTTGAGGAACTATATTATAGACTAGGGTTAACAATGTCATTTTTCTCCTAATATCACCAAAAGACTATCCTAGTCTTCAGTATTCTTTCTCCATTGCTGTTTAGAGTGTTGATATTTTTCCTTTAATCACATAATCTTATGACATCAACACATGAGAAGTCAATGAAATTAAAATAATAAATGCATTGTCAGTTGTTATAAAAGGGATTAGTAGTTTGAATTTGGGCATTAGATATGTGTACACTTAAATAACAAGCTGCTTCATCTCTGTATGAAGTCAGTGAGCATATTTTGGTACTCAGTAACTCTGGAAACAAAGTCACTTAATTTACAGGGATTTAGATAATGTACGTTAGATGGAAAACTTCATCTGCAAAACTCTTTCTCATTAAAGCAGTGAAGTGTTTGCTTAATTTTAAGCACATGTTTAAGCTAAGCTTGAGTGGATAAAGTTTAGCACACAGAACAAGTACCTAAGGTTTGTACTTCATTATGCATATTCAGAGTCTGTAATAAACAGAATTAGTCTAATCCTGTAACAAAGATATTGGCTTTGGTACCACAGTCCCTTGAAGACAATTACAATAATATAACTTCAGTGGCATTATTGCAGATTTATTCCAGTGTAACTGAGGGGTAAGGTGCAGCAAAAATAAAAGTAAAAATCCAGAGACTGAAACAGTTTGGAAATGCTTTGATTTGGATTGTGCAAAGGCCCTCTGCAGTGCTTTCCCGCTCTATCTGCCCCCATGCATTCTCACCTCGTTTCCCTGCTCCTACTCCAAAGCCAAAAAGACAAAGACTCCAGAAGGATGCTGTAAGGACACAGAGAGTAATGCCCTTTTCTCGTATAATTCTGGTTATAGTTCTCCCCATCTAAAAGTTTGACATTGTAATCCCCACTTTTCCAGGGAGGAGTGAAAAATGCAGACATCTAGTACCTCCATCCTGTAGATACAGTACAGCCTAAGGAATAAAGTATAATATAAATCATAAAGGACAATACATAGAAGGGCAAAAAAAAAGGCATTAATAATTAGCAGCTGATGGGTTAACTGAAGATATTGAGGCAGATGTCCAGTGAGGGACCATAAATCTAATTGCTCAGGCACTGCTGCTTTTACTCTGCTAATATTAACTTATTATTTTATCTAAAACAAATTCCTTAGCATGTTACTAATTGATAATAATGGATTTTAATGACTAGAAGCATTGTGCAAGAAAGGTGAATTAATGTTGCCTTGGGAATATTAACAATTGGCATGCTACTATAAATGTACATGCCTGAAGATTTATATGTGACATATTATCAGACAGTTGAAGGGATTTTTCTTCCTTAATATGCTGTAGCATAGGAATTTGAAGTAAGACTTTTCTCATTCAGTTCTTCAGAAATTTCTGTAGTGCATTATTGACATTTCATCTTAACAGAATCCAAGTTCTCAATCACAAATGAGACTAAAGTCCAACTCTCTCTTAAACAGTAGCCAAAGAGATATCGACTCGTGTCTACACTGAATGCACATTTCCAAATGACAAATAGCACTGACGTCAATGCCAGCACAAGGCCATGTGGACTGCACAGCAATCTTTTTATTTGATCTTTCCCACTGACTTCATGCAACACTAATTGCAAGGGTCGTTTTACCCTATGCCAGCTAAAAATAGTAAAAATTAAATCAGTATTTACTACAAACTTGCAATGACTGTCACAGTTACAGAAGACCACATGCCTTTCTTGAGTGTCAGTATATCAAAAAGAAGTCAAGCTTTCTTCTGGAGCCTTTTAACAGAGACAAAGCTGGGAGCAGTTAAATGGAAATGCTTATCACAGAATCACAGAAT
>VZTO01013523.1:0-29819 GCA_013400615.1 Syrrhaptes paradoxus
TTTGATAATTTTTCAGATGGGCTTCAGGTTCTAATAATCCCCAAATTATGTGGCAGCTCTTCCTCTCCTGGGTAGGAGGATCTGTTGCTGCTCCCCTGCTGAAGTCAGCCCCTCGACAGCAGATGGGACTCTTTTATAAACGAGCTGGCTTCAGTCCACCTCTCTCTCACTCCCTCCCTGTCTCTCTCTTGCAGAGGGGGTATGTTTGTGTGATTATGTTTTCAGTTGCTTTTCCAATGTAGTGTGTCTACGCCATCCAAAAATTATCTGGAAGCTTGACTGTCTCCAAATATGGGCCCAGATGTCCAGCTGTGATATGGCTTCCTTCCCCTGCTGGTGCTGCAGCTGCAGCCGGTCTCACCCTTGAATTAAAGAGAGTTATCAGGCAGCTCCATTGTATCTCTCTGGCTGTTTGGACCTTTCAACTTCTATTTAAAGACCAGGAAGCAATGAAAAGGCTGACAGGAGGAGCCTCTGACACCCTGCCCTTTCTGAAATCCTTTTGTATGATCACCTCAGCTAGATACCTGCACACCTCATACAGCAAGGGAGCTTAATTAAATTTTAACTCGGTCACTGCAGCATTAAATGAGATGAGATTATGTAAACATTGCTTTCTTCTTTCAGATGAACATGCTAATGAAGCTTCAAGAGGCAGCCAACTATTCGAGTGCACAAAGCTGTGACAGTGATAGCACCAGCCACCATGATGACATTTTGGATCCATCCCTTGAATCAGCTCTCTGAAAGGGACAAACCTTGGTGGAGGATTATGGTAAAATCTATTTCCACCAGACCACTGCCAGTATTAAAGCAGCATGCCGAGGTCCCTGAGTGAGAATGGTGCGTTGTAGGTAGGAAAGAGACCTAGCTCTGCAAAGTCAGGAAGAAAAATTGAAGTGGAAAGCTTGAATTAGTTTAATTTCAAGGCATTTCAATACCTATGGAGCAATGTGAAACTCCATTTGTCAACTGGAAAGGGCCCTAGAGCAAGGGCATCTAAGCAGATTGCACACATGTTAGCCAAACTGGAATTTTTTTCCCCTTTTCCTCTTTCTCTCTCTCTTGCTCTCTCTCTGTTTCTCTGTACAAGTTTACAGTGCAACTTCTTCTGTTTTTTTCCTTTAGTTTACCCTGAGAAACTGCATGAACAATGCAGTCTTCTAATTCTCTTCTAACCTCTGTTGTGCCACATGGTGCTGGTCACAGGACTGCAGTAGTGTTTGTGTTGTACGCTACTGCCCATTCCAAAATCAGTCAAAGATGATAGTAACTCAGTAAGCACAAACAGTATTGTGCAATCACCAGAAAACATGACTGTGATATGCTGGATAAGTGCCAATTTAATTCTAATTGCCATGGTCACGGTGATGCGCTCCATCAAGTTTTTAGTACACGAATCACAGATTTTATAAAGTTGTTTTTACCACAAAGGTCTTTTTTAACCACCTGCCCACTCCTTAACAACAGTTTTATACCAATTATTAACCAACACTGATTAAAGGCTTTTTAGGGCTTCATTTGTTTGAGCCTTTTCAGTGAAAGAAGGAATATTTCTTATGGTGCTGTCTCACTGCCTTAAAACAGATTTCTAGAACAGTTTTACAGTTGGTTTAATTCCTAAACCATTGGTAATTTACACTGTTTTTTTCTTCATTTACTAATGAGAAAACGTCAGTTAACACAGTAGCCTCATATCTGTATATCATGATTTTTTAAAGAAATGGATAGGAGAAAGAACAGTTGCTATATAATATTTTTATCTTGTGAATAGATTGCTCTGCCTACCCTCAGAAATACACAAGGAACCCAAACCCACTTCCACTGCCACCTAAATGCTGAGAAAATCAGCTCAAATCCATCTGGTCAAATGTAATGGAGTTTTTGGATGACAGATGTTTTGAATTCTTATCCAGCAGAGCTGGATGCACTTGATGCAGCATGAGCACAAATATATGTTTATTTTCCTTTTTCTAGTTTTAGCATGTTGTTTTGATTGCTATTGTTGTACATGAAGAATTCAGCATAAAAGAACACTGAAGCAGTGATGTCCACTGTGGAAGAGGAAGAGTTTATACTGTAAAAGTGGGTTGGTTTTGCACAGTCTACTGGGTGGGTATTGTAAATACTGAAGAAAAAAAAAAAGCCTTGCACAAATCAAATTTAAAAAAAAGCAAACAAAAAAATTGTATTTTATTCTGTTGGTGTTAAGAGATGTTTCACTTGCTGAGATTTCCTGTATGTTACAAACAAATACAGAATGCAAACCTTAAAAGCTGTTATTACCTGGTGTGTTTGTCCTGTACTTACAGTTGTTATGACTACGCAGGAGCTAGAAATGCTACAGACAACATATTTCAATATCTACACGAAGCCAATACATTTTGGGGGGAAAAAAATCTGAAAAAGTTTTAAGTGCATATATCACGGCAGGCTACAACCAGATTGCATTCCACTGGCTCAGAATAATCAGAAACACTCTTTTACCAAAAGAGGAATCTGATTAAAATAGGTGCATGTAAACAAGAAGGTGTCCAAGGGCTCTGGCATTGTGTAGACATGTACTGTACACCTCCATGGATGTTACCTTCAGGATGTATATTTGGTGCTATTAACTCTTTGTGGCCACCCTGTGGTCACTGACTGTAAAACAAAGAGATATCAATGCAGTTTCCAAATGGCACTGAGCTGCATCGCTGAATCTAGAGGTTCCTACACGGTGCTATCGCCCTAATAAAACTCAAACTGATTTTATGCATGTAGGATTCAGTCAGACCAATATCATACCCCCCAAATCTGGATCCATTTCTGTTGCAAAACATCAGTGCATACACCTTGGCTGACTTAAAAGAACTAAAGGAAAGCCTCTCTTTCCTGTACCTGTGCTCTGAGCAAACCTGAGAATCGTTTCCTGCCATATTGAACACACAAACACACAATATCATATATACAAAACTTCCTGCAATGCATCTCAGTGAGTCCACCCAGTTTACAACTCAGAAATTGTTTGTGAAACATTTGTCTGTACACATTTTATATTTTGTACATTTTTGATGTAACATATCATGTAAATAGACAGAAACAGTGAAATAAATCATCTAAAAAGTTTTGTAGTCTTTGTAAAGCCCTAATAATAAGTATTTGGTGTCATCAGACTTAACTGGATGATGTATTTTCTATTGGTTTATTGTTCCTCTAGCTTGTAAACCAGCTTGCGTATATTTTTTTTGCAGGTGTGCACACTGTATCTGTCTAAATTATTACTTTGCCATTAAAGTGGAATTATTTATTGAAAACACAGTCTGGTGTTTTTGCAGTCAGGACCACTTAACAGTTAGATGTAATTTCAAATATAAAAACATATGAACAAAATTAAAAACTGAGGGATGTAATTTTATATATTCAGCAGAACTAATATCTGAAACAAGATTAAGTACTGTTTCATGTTCCAGTGATTCAGTATAATGTTTGAATGGCTCTTTCCATGGTGGGAATGGATTGTGCAGTTCTGAAACAATTTTACATTCTCCCTGTTCTCAATACTATCTTCAAATACAAGGTATTGATTTCAGTGGTGGTAAATGTGTACAAAACTGGTGCAGTATTATACCTTATTTTCAACTGTGAAGAACTTAGGGCTACTTCCTCAGCAGGTATACATCAATATGATTTATTAGAATTCAAAGAAAGAAAGTAGAATTATGTTAGTTAGCTACTCACAGACTTTGAGGTTGCAAGATATTATGATCCTGCAAGTTGTAGCACCTCAGCTATAAGTCTCAGCAGCAGGTCTGTAATTTCTCCTGAAATTGTCATATCCCCTGGAAAGACCTTTAGACATAACAGTACAGAGTAGAAGATCCAGCATCTCACTGTCAATGTGGCTAATTATTCACTGGATGGGTTTGCTTTTTAAGGGCTTTATTTGCAGTTAGATCTTAGGTATCTCTTTTCAAGAGAAAAACACCCCAAACTGTCTTTTGTAATGCCTTTTCCTCCTATACTAAAAAGGGAACCATAATCAAAAACATTCTTTATGTTTAACTAATAGTTTTCTTTGCTTTTCTTTTTGATAAAACGAGCAGCTTGCTCATTCTTAGCTTTTTGTGGTAACACATGCCTTTCAGACCTCAATGCCTTTTTGCAGGACTTTCTGACTACTTTTTGATTTGTCAGAGTCCTCTCTTAAGTGTGGATATGAGAACTGCACATGGTATTCCTGTGATGATTTTATTTTTGCTATAAACAGAACTAATATCACCTTCCTACTCCCACTTCATATTTTCCCTGCTTAGGCTTCAGGGCTGACATTCCCTCTCTAATTGCATCATCCTACTGCAGGCTCGTGTTCAGTTAATTATCTACCAAGACCCTGACTTCTTTTCATGTTACATCATTTTGAAATACTTTGTTCAATCCTGTCTGTGTAAACTATGCTCTTTGGTCCTTAGATGTATGATTGTAAATTTATCTGTATTAAAAAAAGTATATTCAAATCAGCCCACCCTGCAAAATTATTCAGATTATTCTCTAAAATCGACATCTGTCTAATTTACTACTTCAGCAGCCTCGCTGACTTCCAAAATCTGCTAACCACCCTCTTACTTTGTCTTTCAGTTTGTAAGTAAAAGGACTAAGCAATGTTTTGCAAAGAACAAACCCCTGTTGAATCCTGCTAGGACCCTCCATGGAGATTCCTGTTTTACAGCTATGCTGTTGGGTCACTTATGTCGTGGGTATATTTGTATTCCACTTAACATGGGTATGAATAGCAGAATGTAATACTAAACTATGTGTGTATAATATTATAGGAAATATATGATGAGTTACATGGCTCCCCCATCAGTGTACTTCTGTAAGGATGGATTAGATTAGTTTCTGTTTAAAATTACATATGTAGACCTGATCTCACACAGGAAAGGGAATAGACCAGATGACTTTAGCAATCTCAGTATGGCTTTCTTATAATTTAGTGCTGCAGACTTTGCACGTTGTCCAGCTGCTATTACTTAAGGAAAAAGATATGAAATTTAATTGTCAAATTCTTTCTGTGTCTACTGCCTCAGCATATGTATCTGTTGGCCTTCGTCTGGAGACCTGCCCGGTGAATGCCCAGGTTGCCAGGACAGGAACAGAAACAGGAGTGGGATAGTGCAGCCTCAGAAAGAAAAGGGGTTTTAACAAAGTACTTGAGACAGTGCTCTTGCTTACAAGGACTCATTTTTTATGCTATCATTAAATAGCCACTGTGTTTCTCAGCATGTGCTGCTTTTTCTTTATAGCTGAATAATGTCACACAAATTAAATGCTACCACTAAGTTTGGCAATGGAAGAGCTACAGATGCACTATCATGGGAGAAATGTATGGCTGGGTAATAATACCAGTAGCAGAAAATAGATTCTGTCATGAAAGATAAATTAACTAAGACCCAGGCCATGTGACCTTGCCTTTCTACACTAAATTGCATTTACTGTTCTTTGTTCAATTGCAACCTTAAACAAACGTTTATAAATAACGAGTGAGCACACTGAGGGAAGTCAAGTCCCAGTTTTAGTAACAAATTTCATAAATGAAGTAATGTTTTGCTTTGTCAGTGTATTTACTTGTTTTGTAAGCATTTTTTAATTAAATTAGATTACATAATTTAGGAAACTAAAATGTATCTTAACAATTAAATGCCAAAGCTGAAAGAAAAGTCACCTGGTAACTGCTGCATAACAAAATAAAGCATTTACATGGTGACACATAACCAGCACTAATGAATTTATTATGCCATAAATGGATGACTCTGAAAGAACAAAGAAACAGACAAAATGCATATTAGCTATATGGCCAAACCACAAGGACTTTGTTCACAAAGTCATTTAGACTAGTGAACTCGATTTTAGCACCGATAATTCAATGCGCCTAAAATACATCCAGCTAATCCTGTGTTCTGCACTCTACAAGTGCAATAAAAAGACATACACAGATGGAAAAAAGACTCTTCACCATGACTGTTCATGCAGGTTAGCTGTTCCACTCATGCAGGCTACATACAATAGAGGTATGGCTTCTGTACAGCAGTCCCTGAGTGACCAGAAATGGTTGGGTGGCAGAATGAATAAATGAGCTCTGTCATTACCACACTCTTCATATAACTGTCATGTTCTTTAGTGTACTCTGACCCTGCTTATCCAGGTCAAGCTAATGGCATTGTGTTGGACTAGTGACACTAGCTCTTGATTGTGGCTGGGGAAAGTCACACTGGAAGCAAAATCTTACATCTTAGCTGAACTAACATTATAGTTATGTATTTTCTATCTAGTGGTAGCAAAAAAATCTAAAAGCTATATAAAAAACCATTATTGTCTTATTAGTACTTGCTGTGATTAGTCTCATTATTACTTAGTCTTTGCATCACTGCTCAGTAGTGCCAATGTGTCTCAAATACTTTATAAATAGTTTTCTTGTAAAAACAAATTGTCTTTCCAAGGGTAAATGTAGACCACTTGTTTGAGAGTTGATTAATACCTTGTTTCAGAGTAACAGCCTATTTAACAAACTACATTCACACACAGTAAATTTAATCTCCAGCTTAAGGGTCTCTGGTGTTAAAGAACATGCTTAGGCTTACTTTCTGTTCCAAGTAAGTTCTTTAATTTCTGTTCTGAATATAGCATTAAGCATGTGAAGTGCTTTCCTCATATAGACTTCAGTGCCTGCAATTCCTTCTTCCATAAACCATTGTCTTTAGAGAATAAGATGGTCAACTAACTGTTGCAAGACTCAGCTGAGCATTGTTTGTATAGACTGTGCGTAATATTACACTCAAGAATTATAATTGAATTGCATGCTTAGGCACAGCATTTAGTTGCCCTGTTGCCTGTTGTAATGTTCTCTGAAGTTGAATAAAGCCTTCAGACCATCTTGCTAATCAGAATGGAGGAAGACCTCCTACTTTTCTGGAGTGGAGCAGCCGCTAGCAACAAAACCGAAGTGCCTATGTGTAGCTGCAGGACAGGACAATGGAGAGGTTACTCCACCTAGAGGAAGATAGATAAACTACAGCATATCACAGAATCACAGAATGTTAGGGATTGGAAGGGACCTCGAAAAATCATCTAGTCCAATCCCCAATATGTTACAGGACATTCTGGAAGAAATCTTTCATGCTGGAAAAATCAGTATCATTTAGCTGTTACTATCCCTTGCTGTATATCAGAATCAGATAGGTAAATTTATAATCAATCATAACATCATCTTACCAGATATTTGTGGGTTTCCTGAACTATGCAGTAATAAAGATATGAAATATAGAGGTGAAATGCAATGTGAACCTTAGAACAAATATCCATGCTTTACAGGCCAGGTTATATTGAAACTCTCTGCCTAGTGATAAAGGACATACTATGGTGAGCAGAAATTACCCATATCCACAGAAACGTCCATATTTGCTCAGGAATGCAGAGTACTGTTCTTGTCCTTCCTGTGGGCAAGCAGGATAAAGACAAAAAGAGGTTTATGGCTTGTTTGTCTATTCATGTTCAGAAAAAAAATCCCCTTGATGCTGATTCTCTCCCATTGGTTTAGTTAGCAGACCTGCTGAATATCAAACCACAGCTGGTCAGGAAGTTTCCAACTACCAAGCCTGTTCTTTGAAGCCAAAATGATGAACCACAGAATGTCAGAGTAAATAAACTTTGGATGTATCAGAAGCAGAGCATATTTTTGGCCTTGTTTCCTGACAACTCACCAGGCAGCTGCTTCAGAAGCGGGATTATGAAGGTCCGCAGCTCTGGTGAAGTTTTGTTCAGGACCTGCAGCATGAAGCTTCTTGCTGCAGAGCCAAAGAGGTTCATTACAGGGCTTCAGCTCCTAGCTCCCCTGGCAACCCTCAGTGCTCCCACTGAATCCAGAGTGGGTAGTTTCCTGGCATCCAGCCTGCTCCTCTGATACTGAAGAAATACCCATGCTACCCTCAACATGTGCACAGACCTACTAAAGCTGAAGATGGTCTAAAAACAGCAAGGATGTGAGGAAGGGGCAGGAGACAAAGCAGATGGCTGCTCTGATCTGTTCCAGACAATAGAGCAAAACCACTTATACTTTCTGGAATGAAAGCATGGAGCATTTCTTTCTAGTGGAATTTTTTTAGATAAGATTTTACTGAAATTATTCCAAACACACACAGGCACACACACAGAGGAATTTCCTGTAATGGTGATTTCCATATGAAACCAGCTTTTTTGCTGTTAACACAGGTTCCTTAATAGTTCGTTTAGGCTGCAGAGGCAATGTTAGCTTTGCTGAGGCAGACATTGCAGCTTGCTGTGGGAACTGTGATTCCCAAAGCAGGAAAGGTATGTGTTCAAAAGAACACCAAGCACTTGGTTTTTAGCCGTTTTTTTTTTCTTTTTTTTTGATCATTTTTTTAGATAAGAAAATAGCTCCTGGATCTTTTATGTCCCTCTACATTTTGCCCTCTCCAGTCTCTGCCCTTCTATCATTTAGCACATCCCTTCTTCCTCTTTTGCCTTTCTTGTACCTGTTCCCCTTCTCAGGCATGTTCCTGTTGACACTCAGTTTGGCTTCCTTTCCCTCCCTGGCACATTTCACTTGTCCATCTCCTCACTCCCCAGAAGGCTGCTTGCTTCTCAGAGCATGCAAGGACAGCATCGTGTCCCTTTCTGGCTCTGGAGGCCGAGCATATGCTGTCACAGCTGAGCAGTGTGCAGCAATAGTGATCCAGCCAGCGACATCCCCTCCGGTCACTGCCTGAGTGCTGGCTGTTCTGACAGAGCTGTGGTAAGACCCATTGCAGCAGCAGGAGAGGACAGTAGGCTCTGGGAAGAAGCCCTGTACCATACCCATAGCAATATGTTTGCAGTGGAATACCTGAACGACTTACGAGGTCATGGCTCCCCAGTGCTCCTGTCCATCTCTGTACACCACCCTCTCTGCTGACCAAGAAATATAAAGTTAGAAAACAATGACTGACTGTATTTTAGTACTCTGCCAAAACTAACTCGTATTTTGTAGCCTAGAGGAAGACTCCATGGGACATAAGATGGGAGACATGCAGTCAAGTAGGGTATAGGAAAGTGTGAGCAGAGGCTCCAAACTCTTCAGCTATCTGAGTCTTTTCAAAGGAGTTTTATTCATAGAATCATACAATCATTGAATGGTTTGGGTTGTAAGGGACCTAAAAGATCCTCTAGTTCCAAGCCCCCTCCCATGGGCAATGACACCTTCCACTAGACCAGGTTGCTCAAAGCCTCATCCATCCTGGCCTTGACCACCTCCAGGGATGGGGCATCCACAGCTTCTCTGGGCAAGCTGTTCCAGTGCCTCATCATCCTCACAGCAAATAATTTCATCCCTATATCTGATCTAAATCTACCCTCATCCTATCACTACACTCCCTGATAAAAAGTGCCTCCCCATCTCTCCTGCAGCCCCCCTTTAAGTACTGGAAGGCTGCTATAAGGTCTCCCCAGAGCCTTCTCTTCTCCAGGCTGAACAATACCAACTCCCACAGACTATCCTCATATGGGAAGTGCTCCAGTCCTCTGACCGTCTTCGTGGTCCTCCTCTGGACTCATTCCAATAGGTCCATGTCCTTCTTGTGCTGAAGACTCCTGAGCTGGATGCAGTACTCCAGGTGGGGTCTCGTGAGAGCAGAGTAAAGGGGCAGAATCACCTCCCTTGACCTGCTGGTCACACTTTTGGGCTGCAAGTGCACATTTCCAGGTCATGTTGAGCCTCTCATCAATCAACACCCCCAAGTCCTTCTCCTCAGGGCTACTCTGTATCCATTCTCTACCCAGCCTGTATTTGTGCTGCCCTGACCCATGTGCAGGACCTTGCACTTGGCCTTGTTAAATTTCATGAGGTTTGCATTGGCCCACCTCTCAAGCCTGTCAAGGTCCCTCTGGATGGCAATTCAGAGGCAGTTTCCCCTTTCTTTGTTGCTTGCCAGAAGAAAAGAAAGGTATCTGCACTGCCGCTTCTGTGACAGAGAAAGGTGAATTTTCACTGTGAAAAATGAAGGAATTTCAATTCGGTTTCAGAAAGTACAAGCAGAAACATCTAATGTTGAAAGTGAACTAAAGTCTCATTGGCAATTTGGAAGAAAATTAGAAATAGTCGTGTTACTATAGTGATATTTGTTAAGTAGTCATTAGCTCTGGGCAGACACAGAAAACATTTTTTCCATAGCTGTCACTGGAGTTACAGTAATCAGATAATATTATTTAGTACTTGCTTAGTGCTTTTGAAGCATTATCTCAAAGTACTTTACAAAGGTCAGGAGAAGCATTATTGTTAAGGAATGAATGGGAAAGAAAGCTCATTAACAGCAGCAGGGTGCAGATGACAAAATAGCACAGCTTCATGCATAAACCTTTTTCTGAAGATGCTGCTAATGAAGAAAGCCCAAGAACTGATCGACATACGTCTTATGTATCATCCTTTATTTGGGAGGGGGAGATATATAATATGTAGCTGTCAACATATGTCAAATTTTTTTGAACTGTTGTGTAAGATACTGCTTTCAATAAGTGAAAAAAAAAAGATGCTGGGGAAGCCTTTTAGGCCCACATAATTGCTCCTAGAAAATATGAAATGTCTGTGAGAACATATACAATCATATGTTCACATATGGAGAAAGGGAAAGAAAAAAAAATCATTGGATTTGGGGATTTTAGAAAAGTGGATTTCACAGGGCTGTTGATGTTACCTAAGTGACTAAGGAGCCTAAATTCTATAATATATATGAATGACTTAAGACAGCTTAAGTAGACTTCATATTATCCCTTCATAATCTTTACATTTATGGTCATTTGTAACAGTTTTCCTCAAAATCTCCGAGCTTAGGGTTAAATGTGACAAGGGTAAGCATTTCAGCTTAGAGTCTCAACAGCATTTACGTCTCTTGACTTCAACTTTCAGCTCTCCCAGTTAGCTGGACTTGGAGGCTTCCATGGCTCAGTAGAGCAGTGTACGTTTGGGAAGCTGAGATTAATCACCTCACACACTGTGATCTAATGTTATGTCTGCAACTGAGAGTTCCAGGCAACTGCTAGACATATATTTCTGAATCCTTTATTTTTAGTTTGATAACAGTAATCTTAGATATAACTCATTTACGGACTAGCCTCGTCCATCTAGAAGACTCCATTCTATTAGGACACAGGCAGACATTCTGGCAGCAGCAGCAGCAGCTTCTATAACCCCATTAAACATGCTCAGCCTAGCTTTTCTCAGGAGATGGCAGCAGCTGCACTCCTGAAATGGCTGCAATCACTTCCATTTACTCTGGGGGACATGAGGTGCAAAGCAGTAGCTGGGTGGGAAACAACTCCTCTTTCCCCTGAAAAATCCTCCCTGAGGCCATGTGGAGTGTTATGCTTAGAAATACAGACCTATAGGTGTTTCTTACAATGTGAGTGATGGTTGAAGGGGCACAGCTAAAGAAAAATTAGAGTTAGCTAGACCTCACCTGAACATTTCATAGGTAACCCAAACCAAGTGTTTCCTTTTGAGTCAGCTGAACAAAGACATTATAAGCAATGCTGTGGCAGGGAAGCACCATTGCATGTCACTGCTAACTGGCCTATAAAGGTCCCCTCTGTAAGTGGAACAGAAGGCTGAAGAAGAAAGCTGAGAGCAGGCTACCAGCATTTGTTCTGGGTGGCAAGCAGGATTTCACTTTGCTGTGGGAGATGCAGGGGAGGTGAGGGAGGAAAGAGCAGAGGGCGATAATATGGCAGAAGCAAGCAGGGAGTAGAGAAGGCTATTTTATGTTTGAATCTAATATGTTTTTCTGATACTATATTGAGAGCACCTGAGCACATCTGTATAATGATGGACATTGGCTATGTCCTGTTTGTACTGTAGTCCTTCCTCCCTGGGAAAGAGCTGGGGCCAAAGAACATTTTGTTTTCTGAAGGCATTTTCATTTGTTTTTCTTTAAATCCGTGCACTGCTCTGAGACTGAAGAGGTCACAGGTGGGTCTCAAGCAGTTGTAGGTGAGGAGCTCCATTGCAATGCCCTGCTCCCACCGGGGCTTGCATGGGCAGGACCCGCCCTGCTCACAGAGGTCCTCTGCACCAAATGCACAGAAGATGTCAAGGACTGTCTTCCTCTCAGATGTACAGAGTGGGTTTTTTTAGTATAGCTTGGACACAGATTCTTGAACATTTTGATTATATTAATGTGTTTATCTTCCTTCTAAATACTATGGACAGCCTATATGTAGCTCAGAGACAGGTTTGTTACATATGCAGTGCCTTGGCTTGCTGACAAAGGTAGCAATAGTGCTCCACATTAGCTGGGGTTTTCTAGGCCTGTGGTGCTCAGGTATGCCACGGGGCCTTAGTTCAGCTGAGGTGACAAAGGCGGGAATAACCGTCACCCTGCCCTTACTCTCCACTCTTTTTGACGATTGCAGTTTGTATTCCACTTCAGTCTGTCACTTTTCTGTCAGAGCTTTTATGACACCCAAGTGTGAGATGGTATTGGGGGCAATGACTTAATTACCGGGGACAAAATATAGGCTATATGTATTGTTCAGATACAGTTGCACAGGAGTCTAGACCATGATCTTATTCTTGGTTAAGAAAAAAAATGTCTCTTATCATTAATACAATGGCTAAAACACCCCAAAATCCCAAACAGACAAAGAAAAAGACTAAACAGAAAATAAATTAATGCTCTGCTTTTTTTCCTACACAAAGATGATAGGCTGTCTCAGATCCATAGCCAGTCTCACCACCCATTTCTTACCGTCTTGAGTAGGGGCTGTAGGTTGCTCTGAGCCGAGAGCAGTGCTCAGATACTGAACAACTCTTGGGACTGCTTGAGTGCGTCAGCCAAGGTTAGATATTTAACACAAATTGTTGTATTTGTTTCCTCTTACCCATCCAAGAAGGCTGGTACATTCCAAGGGTGGCTATATAGCCTTCTTCTGTCTAATGCTTACAGAGGGTGGAAAGGGACAGGTTTTGTGTAGGCCACAGGAGGAAAGCTGTAGATTTTAGGTACACCTGTGACTTTAAAAAATAAAATAAAAATAAAAAGGGGCAGGGGTAGAAATGAGCTGCAGAGAAATCACATCTGCTTCAATGTTGAGGAACTTGAACACTGTCTAAGTTATTTATTCATGTGCTTGGGATGCCAAATGGCTGAATAAGGAAGAAAAAGTGTGTTCCATCAGAGAAGGTCTTCTCCCTTTCTTCCCAATACTCCTAAAAGAGAAAGCACCTTGGAAGGTCAAGGTAGGTGACTTTCGAGGATATAACATAAACATGTTTTCCAAAATGATATATTTTACCCCTGTCTAGAGCAGGCATGTCAAGGGCTAGACTTGGCACCATGATGTTTGTGTGACAGCTGAAGAGCTACATTCAAGAAGCCCATAGACAGAACTGTGATAGCAATTATCTGTAGGGCAGAAAGAACAGGAGAGCATACAGAAGCAGAGGTGGTGTATGTTGAGAGGCAGTCCTTACCTAAAAAGTAGGGAGTGTTTCTGTACTGCCTTTCCCATCACACCCTTCTGATTTCAAATGGTTAATGGTGTGGAGAGGTGAGTGGTCTCTGCTTTGTTGTTTTCAGGTGGCACAGCTGGAACCTGTCTGGATCTGGTTCACTCACTGCAGCTGAGAAACGAGGTTACTAGTAACAGAGGAAGTCTTTTGAGAGAATAGTTTAGAGAAATCTGAAGTACTTGCTATTACAGAGCTGCTCTCAGTTGTCAGGATATTTTACATTCTTTTCTGTCTTTAGAAGTAAAAACTGAGCAAGGGAACAAAAATATATTTTAATGCGTCCTCTTCTCACCTGAAGTGGTAAATCGTAGGATGAGGAAGCTGAGTAGGGATCAAAATGAGGATGGTGAAACACTGGAAGAGTTTGCCAAGAGATGCTGTGGGATTTCCATCCCTAGAGATGTTCAAAACTTGAAAGGATACAATCATGAGCAACCTGTTCCAACTTCTAAGAGAGACTTGCCTTGAGCAAGGGGCTGGATGATATAATCTCCAGAAGTCAATTCCAGTGATAATTATTCTGTGGTTCTAAGAAAGAAGGATCAGAAAAGAAATCAAGGAACCAAGTCTGGCCCCATAAAAAGTGCCTTTAATTTAGTAAAATGAAACACTGCAGCTAGCTGGAGCAAAATGGAAATCCCTTCTAAAGAGAACAAGTGGGAGCAGCAGCAGCTCCTGTGTACGCTGCTTCTCAACATCTCTTCACTACTGTCCAGTAAGAAGAACTCCCAGATAGTCTTCCCATCTTCTGAACAACAGTGTCTGCCTTGGAATCCACCATCTGCAACTCAGGAGCTCTCATTTTCTTTAGCAAATTTTCAGCTTTATTGTGAGACATACTAATTGCTCCCCAAGGCCAGAGCTATTGATACATCTTGATTATTTAAAAGTGTGTGAGATGGATGAGTGAACCTCTAACGGAAATGTTCAACATCAACAGCGTACAGTTAAATTTAGTGACTGTGATGAGAGTGTAACAGCTTTACAAAGACTCGTGCTTTAGTAATGCTCTGCATCTAGGAGGGTCAGCATCTAGGACTATCACTGTTTATTAGGATTATTAATGACTTGGAAACAGGTTGAACTTTGAGATGTCAACAATCGCAGGTAAAGCATTATTTGGATTGTAACATCTGGACGTGGTCCTCTCCAGACTACAGAGGTAATAAGATGTTTAGAGAGTTAAAAAAATAAAAAAGAAAAAAGAAAGGGCACATAATGGTAAATGAAAAATGCATTAGCAAACGTAATTCAGCTTTTAATAAGCACGTGGAATTATTCATACACTTGCTAGATTCTCAATGAATTGTAAACACTTGGCCATCTGTGAAAAACCTCTGCTTACTTCACATTGGTGATTTAAAGGTGTAGGGATTGTAGGGAGATCTGAAGAATGGAATTGAAAATAACAGTGTTATATGAATAAATGCTTTGCATTCAGCTGGTATGGTGATGATCCCAATTCAAAAAGGGTAGCAGAAGAAGAAAATGAGTAACAGCATGTGAGTGGAGGTGAGATAGCCAGGGAATTCTTGGGGAAGAAAAGGTAAGTAAAAGGATATAGGTATATGATAAGCCATGAACAATAACAGAGAACAAAAACATGATGTTTTTAATTTCCTGTTTCTGTACTAAAAGTGGAGAAAGGGGAGGCCAACCAGTGAATCAAATTATGAGTTAACAACCTGACATTGTTGAGAGGTAGGATGCGTTATACAAACATAGCGGGGCAAAGGAACTCAGCCACAAGTGCACAAAGGTTGGGATAAAGTAACAACGTGTCTGAAATAAAGGAGGCTCCCAAATGCAGTAGGCCCACACATAATTATTATGAAGTGAACTGCTGAAACACGATACTTACAGTCCCCACCACGTCAACACCATCATTAGACATTTAACAGAATATTGGTCTCTATGTCTTTTTACTGGTTCTGACTGACAATGACTGGCCTACCCATGGCAAGAAAGGGCAAAGCTAAAAGCAAAAACTATATTTTTTACCGTTACTCTGGAAAGCTACGCAAGCATAACAAACCACAGCTCTTACGCAGCCCTAGGATACTGCCTAGCACATTAAGGAAGGCAAAACCTCTCTGTGTCTCAGCCTGCTGCTCCTGGACTGTGTGCTCCACAGGAGCACTGGTGTCTCAGTAGAGATGGAGATAGTCTCCTCCCCTCTTCACCACTCCCCTCCATGCCAGCTCACCAGAAAATAAATAGCTAAAGATAATAAAATCTGCTGCTGTGACATGAGACTTTTCCTTTTGTGGTACAATTGTTTTAAAGGTGGGGGAAGTAAAAATTAGTCCAACGTTGATAACACAAAAGCAGCCACGACTCACACCACCTGTTTTCCCCTGGTGCCTTTGTGTATTGCTCAGCTGGGTAGACTTTGGCAGCAGAAATGCACATTCCTTGACACAGCAGGTGGTTTTAGCCACACTCTTCAATTCCGTTTAGCTGTTATCACAGAAAATTAAATTCGCTATGACTTTGTGCATGTAGTATTACAGCAGTTCACCTTAATTAGTTGCAGAAACTAACTTTGAACTCCCTGTTGTCCTGCTGGATAGCAAGATCAGACAAGTCTTGTGTCCATGCTAAGTATTTGAGATTCTATTCTAACAGTTTGTTTAGCATTGACATGAAGATGTGGTGCATGCAGAACTGACTGCATGCTGACTGGTTTGTTAAAAGTTTCACAAATAAGTGATAATGACTTATGATAAGAGGAGACTGAGGGGTGACCTAATCAACGTTTATAAATATGTGAAGGGTGAGTGTCAGGAGGATGGAGCCAGGCTCTTCTCTGTGACATCCAGTGATAGGACAAGGGGCAATGGGTTCAAGCTGGAACATAGGAGGTTCCACTTGAACATGAGAAAAAACTTTTTTACGGTGAGGGTGACAGAGCACTGGAACAGGCTGCCCAGAGAGGTTGTGGAGTCTCCTTCTCTGGAGACATTCAAAGCCCGCCTGGATGCATTCCTGTGTGATCTGATCTAGGTGTTCCTGCTCCGGCAGGGGGATTGGACTAGATGATCTTTCGAGGTCCCTTCCAATCCCTAACATTCTGTGATTCTGTGATTCTGTGACAACACTCTGATTGGCCTTTTCTTGTGCTTGACACGAGCTCCTGACTTTAAAGAACAATTAGCAGTTACCGGACCTATTTAGGCATTCTGCCTACTCTGCAGAAGATCTTTCACTACTCAAGTGTCTCTTTCTCAAGCATGTACTCAGCTGTGACTATGCCCAATCTCATCGTGCTCATTGAATATATTCCTGGAATCTTCCTCAAGAATTGGGTATTTTTACTCCTTTAAACCATCTTGTGGTTCTTCTCTGACCCATTTCTGGTTTATAAACCTCCATCTTGAAGTCTGAGCTTTGGAACTGGGTAATCTATTCCAGGCATCAGTGGCACCTTCTAAATCCATACAGTTTACCCTGGTCAGTATCACCCTGTGTGTGCAAACCTTTTTCATGTTTTTAAGCATGTCTACTGTCATTCATGCCACTGGTTATCTGAGATTGAAGTCCTGTGAAAGGGTCTAGAGTTATTTAGTTTGCCCTATTCCTTTTAAAGTTAACAGAATTTCTCAAGTAGTCTAAGCTTGCTAAAAATTGCTGTCATCAATGTTCACACAATTCTTTTGAAATATTCTTGCATACAATAATTCTGTGCTTTGTAAATTGCTCCTATTGAATTCCTGCTGTTTAACAAAATCCAAAGTTACTCTGGGAGAGAAAGTATTTTATCATCGTATGACATAATTATACTACTTGTCATCTTTTGCTACTGCAGATAAATGTACTTCTATGTTCTGCCTTGCATCTGTGATTATTGACAATTCTTTTATTTTTCTTAATTCTCAGAATTTTCTTTGTTCAGACTCTGCTTTATGAACTTATAATTAACTCAGACTTTCTTGCAATAGGCTGCTTCTCCTTTTGCCTTCCTTCTCAGTGTTCCTCCATTTCTTGCTTCTGATTCACACCAGTCAAGCTATCAGAAAGGTCATATCTTATATGTCTATAATATACATACCAGAAGACAAATATTTCTAATTTATATATAGATATAGACATATGTGTACACACACAAAGACACATAAATAATGTTTTATCTATATTATTTTATTTGCGTATTTTTCCACTTTGCCTCTTAACCAGTTTTGTTCTGTCGTTGTTGTTTTCATCTAAGTAGACAGATTACAGTTCTTGGTGTTGATTTTGAGTTTCAAATCATGTTCACATAGTTCTGTCAAATTACTTTTTCCAAAGGATCATTTTCTCTACTTTGTTTTCTGTTTCAAGAACGCTATTCATTATCAAAGATACTTTTATTTCTCATTCTGTTTGCAAAAAGCAAACATAAAAAAGTCATTATTATGGCCATACTGTGTGATCATATCCACATGACCACATAGGTCACAACAAGATCCTTTCTGTGATGCCAACACATGTTATTGCTAGTTTCTGGCTCTGTGATCCAAATCTTAACTATCTGTCAAGATGAGGTCCAATGCAAAGTTCCTTTATGTTGAATGAATACATCTGATGTAAGACATGAATGTACATAGTTAGGTTAGTATTGGCAGTGTCATGCAGAACAAAAGCCCTTGTGATAATACACTATTCCATCAAGATTCTAAGTTATTAGTAGATGTGTAAGATAGTGCAGTGTGTTCTCTATTTTGGTTTTTTTTTTTTAAGATCAGGAGTGAACACCAGTTAGAATCATAAAATCATAGAATCATAGAATGGTTTGGGTTGGAAGCAACATTAAAGATCATCCAGTTCCAATCCCCCTGACATGGGCAGGGACACCTTACAATAGATCCGCTTGCTTAAAGTCTCACCCACCCCCACAATAAAAAAATTTCCTCTTAATATGTAATCTAAGTCTACCCTCTTTCAGCTTAAAACCATTACCCCTCGTCCTATCACTACACTCCCTGAAGAAGAGTGACTCCCCATTTCTCCTATAGCCCCCTTTAAGCACTGAAAGGTTGCTATAAGGTCTCCCCAGAGCCTTCTCTTCTCCAGGCTGAACAATCGCAACTCTCACAGACTGTCCTTGTATGGGAGGTGTTCCAGCCCTCTGACCATCTTCGTGGTCCTCCTCTGGACTCTCTCCAACAGCTTCATGTCTTTCCTGTGCTGAGGACTCCAGAGCTGGATGTGGTACTCCAAGTGGGGTCTCACGAGAGCAGAGTAGAGGGGCAGAATCACCTCCCTTGACCTGCTGGTCACGCTTTTGATGCAGCCCAGGACACGGTTGGCTTTCTGGGCTGCAAGCGCACATTGCCAGCTCATGTTGAGATTCTCAGCAAACAGCACCCTCAAGTCCTTCTCTTCAGGGCTGCTCTCAATCCATTTTCTGCCCAGCCTGTATTTGTGCTTGGGATTGCCTCCACCTACGTGTAGGACCTTGCACTTTTACTTGTTGAACTTCATGAGGTTTGCACAGGCCCACCTCTCAAGCCTGTCGAGATCCCTCTGGATGGCATTCCTTCCCTCCAGTGTGTTGACAGCTCTAAGTCTTGGAATAGTTGGTACTTGAGACTCCAAGAAACTGTGTGTCCCAGTTATGAGACCAGTAATTTTTGTCCCTGTCAGACTTCTGCCCTTCAGCCCATTTAATTCACCTGAATTTGGGTCTACCTAATAGCCCTAGCATGCTGGCCATGAAAATGTTTCCACAACGTCTCAGTAATGTTTGCTAGGTGAAATCCATGCCCTTTAATGAACAATTCTCATTCCTTTTGTTCATTAATCAGGTCCCTGATATTGCTCTGTAGGCAATTAGAGATTTTTTCCTTTGCTCCTCACATGCTTTGATGTCTTGATTAATTTTGTTTGCAAACCATATTTTGGCACTCAGTTCCTCTTTTCACACTTTTGCTTTTTTGTTAAATACCTTCCAATCTGTTTAGCTGCATTGTCCCCTCATAGTTTTCATGACATTGACATAGATTCTAGCCAAATCATATAACTCCTTTACCTTGTGGAAGGCTGACCAAGTGCACTAGCAGAAGAGAGACCACCGGTCTTATAACAAAAAAACAAGCAGACAAAACCCCCCAGTCTCTCTCTTCAGGTGACAGGGAGAGACAAATTAATTCCAAGAAGACCACCTGTCTCTTTCTTCATTCTACTTCTGAGTTTCTCTAAATCAGTTCATAGACCATGAAGATGCTATAATGCAGCATCAGCAGGCCACCATCTTCAATGTATCCTCATTACTGATATCACAAGCATATTGAATCTCAAAGTACAGTAGAGACTACTCTATAATGTAGACCTACCCAGCCAGCCTTAAATGAACTCACGTGATATTATAGTCTGCAATGGCCATAGCCCTAGACATGCAATTTACTGGAGAAGGAGGAGACAATTAGCTTTCTTTGACTTCTTTGCTGCTTGCTTTCCTGCTGCCAAAACCCAAGCAAGCCTGACATTTTATTTTTCTTCTCCTTCTTCTCCTTCTTCTTCTTCTTCTTCTTCTTCTTCTTCTTCTTCTTCTTCTTCTTCTTTGTATCAGTTCTGAAAAGTGATTCTGATACTGCAATACCTCACTGCAGACCTGCCAGTAGCTGTACTTAGAGAGTGGCACCTTGTGTCTCTGCCTCGGGGAGATAACACACCATCTGCTGTCTCCTTGTCCTTTACAGGATGTTCTCTCAATTCCATTTGGGGGGAGAAGGCATCACACCAAACTACATTCTGATCTGCAAACTTGTTTTAAACATTGAATTCTTTAACCAGAAGTTAATCCAAACTATTATCTGAAATTTTTGTTCTAACCGAACACTGCCAAACTAACTATTCTTTCTTGAATCCTGATATTTTTGGAAAGTCTGTTGAACTTGACTTAAAACTTAAAAAAAATAGAAAAAACCCAGAACACCTGAACAAACATAAACCAAGGCTGTAAACCTATCAACCAGCTAAGTTCAAAACAGACACTGGACTGTTTTGGACAAGGCTGTCTGACTTGTTTGGATAGATAGAGCTCTCTTTTATGGGAGCACTTAGTTTTCCTACAGCTGTGAATTATGCGGATGTGTCTTACATCCCCGTTTCTTTACAGTAGCTTTCCTTCCTCCTTGGCCAACTGGCACCTACAATATCAGCTGCAGTTATCATGTCGATGACCTAATAATCTAACATGAAATTCTTCTATTTTTGTCTTTGCTGACCTGAGTGCAACCATTCTTCCCTACCTCCCTATCTTGGTCCTGGTCTTCTCATTTCCATTGGTTGTGAGTCACAAATCTTTCTCTCCCATTCCTCAATGGCCAGCTCTTTCTCCTTTGAAACTTTGTCTTATCTTGAACTATATCTCATCTCTACTTATTGGTCTAGTTTATCACTCTTCTGGAACAGCCATCAATTCGCATTTTGTATACAGGAAGTTTCTCGTGGCTTGTGGTAGGAAAAAACACACAGCTCATCCGTTATCAGAAATAAACACAGTACTTTATGATTTCTGAAGTCCCTAGTGAACCTAGCTTTTAACCACAGTGTTAAAGAAAATATTTTAAAATATATCATAAATCTGCATACTTTTGCAGATAAACCAGGGACCTACCTGGCACTATGAAGAATCTTCTCTTTTGGTTCTGTCTTTATAATTCATCAGATGCAATATCTAAAATTAGCCAGTGGCCACTTGTAGAGAGAAAAAATATGGGGTTAGATAATATCACTGAATTGTAATATAAGGACATTTCTAAGCTCTATGTGAAATTCCATAACCTTGACAAGTCATTATACCCAAAATATTTTGAAGGGGTTTGCCAATGAGTTGAAGAGCAGGCATGTGTTATAACTGGTATTTTTTCAGTCTCCCTGTCTACAGCATTAACAAGTAATGGTAACTATGGAAAACATTTTAGTGATATAGGCAGCTGGATAGAAGTCATCAGCTAATTTATGTTGCCATAAGTATTATTACATTATTGCCAGTATAGATAAGTTTATTATTCTATTACAACTTGGAATTAATAGTCAGATGAAATGGAAAAGACTTCTTAATAAGTATATATTTGATGGGATAAGAATAAATCCCTGAAGACAAGGAAAAACATTGTGAAGATATTTATGAAAGAATGCAACGTAGTTAAGCATTCAAATCAATAGAACTACAGGAAGAATAAGGTGAGGTGAGTAAATAGCAGCCAAGATTTAAACTCCCTGTTGCACCTCTCTGTGTTGCAAAAGCATGATAGCACTGGTGTGGAACACGACTGCCCAGGCTTACCAGCTCTGAGGATCCAGCACTCATCAAATTTTAATAACCTTTATAACATGCAGCTTTTCAGAGATATAGAACCTGGCTGTAAAATTACAAACAGTCTTTGTGGAGTAAAGGCTAAAAATTCAGAATAGCATCTGGACCAAGATAAGCTAGAGGAAAATACACATGCTTACTCCAGAATTAATCAGAAGATGCAGTAAAAATCTTAGCTTTCAATATGTATTAGTTGTTGGGTTTTGGTTCATGACACTCTTCACTCTTCACCCTTGACCCTTTATAGCATCCTGGCTTGTACCAGAAATAGTGGCCAGCAAGACCAGGGAAGTGATTGTGCCCCTGTACTCGGCACTGGTGAGGCCGCACCTTGAATACTGTGTTCAGTTTTGGGCCCCTCACCACAAGAAAGACATTGAGGTGTGGGAGCATGTCCAAAGAAGAGCAACAAAGCTGGTGAGGGATCCAGAGCAGCTGAGGGAACCTGGGCTGTTTAGTCTGGAGAAAAGGAGGCTGAGGGGAGACCTGAAAGGAGGTTGTAGTGAGGTGGGTGTCAGTCTCATGTCCAAAGTAACAAGTGATAGGACAAGAGGAAATGACCTCAAGTTGTGCCAAGGGACATTTAGATTGGATATTAGGAAAAAATTCTTCACAAAAAGGGTTGTCAGGTATTGGAACAGGCTGTCCAGGCAAGTGGTGGAGTCACCATCCCTGGTGGTATTTAAAAGATGTGTAGATGTGTCACTTGGGGACATGGTTTAGTAGTGGGCTTGTCAGTGGTCTTGTCAGTGTCTGGTTAACAATTGGACTCGATGATCTTAAAGGTCTTTTCCAACCTAAATGGTTCTATGACTCTGTGGTTCACAAAACTTGATTCCTGCCAGGTCCCACTTTAAAGTACAGTGGTGGTGTTATTAAAGCCTTAGTCTTTTAGTATTCTAAGACATCCTCTGCTTCAGTTTATACATCTGTATTCCATATAAATTGCACTTGAAGGACTTGTGCTTTTGAAAACAGAAATTCTTTAGGATAATTTCTTAGCCCTGTCCTTCATGATATATGTATATTCATGGGTCCTTAGGGTAATATTTTAGCCCAATCCTTTGTGATATATGTATCTGCACAGCTTTAATTCAGAAGTAAGAAATTAGAAAAACAGTTGTAGCAGTGAAGACAGTGATTTTTGAGAGAGAGAGACCCCTTGGCAGTGTGGGGGTAATACAGTAAGCAATGTTGAAGGTGAAGACAGAGAAGAATGAGAAGAATGAAAGTCAGAAAGAAGCAGGGACACTGGTGACGAAACTGGGAAGGACAAAGCAGCTGTTAAAGCACAGATCTTCACCAAAGATGCAGGTGGGAGGAATCAAATGCCAGAGAAGAATCTGGTCCCACCAAGAAACTGCCTGCCAGCAGAAAAGGTGAAAGGGAAAGGAGGAACAAAGCTGGTGTCTGAGAGGACAACATTTGCTGGAGGCTTGCGATTGAATGAGAAGTCTGTTGGCAGACAGCAAGTCTGCATCAGTGCTAGAAAAGGTCAGCCAAGATGTAAACTCTTGTGTTTGGTACCAATTCATTGCCTTTCTAAGAGGGCCTGGCCCTCTCTTTTTGTGCTGTAGCTTTCATCATCCTGAAACTGTATATACTGCTCTCCATATAAAAGCATTACATAAAAACCATTTTTTTCCTGTTCAGTCTCCTACAGCATGCCAGGTGGCATGGAAGGCAGAACAGTTGCACAAAATACCCTTTTTATATCAGGCAGCATTTAAATCGCACTGTTCATTGAGTGTGACCCTGTTCCCAGTGAAGTCAGTGGGTGCTATTGAGCACCATGAGTACCATGATGAGATTAGGTCTTATGCTTTTGAGGCACTGCCCCATTATAGTCCACACCTCAAATAGCATCTTTCCTCTAACAAACAAGCAGGGATGGATGGGAGCAAGCTGCTTCCCTGGCTGTTTCCTGCAGCACTATTTTATACCCACCGTCTGCCCACCCATCTGTTCAATCCCTGTTACAAAAAAACTGAAAACATTCCTGCTTTTTAAATGGGTGAAAAATGCCTCAAAAGAAGAATAGATACTGTGAGATCTCCATGAAATTACTGCCATGCTTTTCACAGTTAAATGAGATAAACCCAGGAAATTAGGAAGATTTTTATTTGTTGAAGGATATGGTCTTTTCTGAGAATTTTGTGAGAGAGGCATATTTTGTCAAGGATTTATCAAAAAGCCGGCAATCATCTCTGGTGCCACTCAGTCTCTATTTATGGACTTCTAGGCTAATCTTGAAGTGTTTAGTGGAGCAAAGCTGCTGGCGAATGTTTCTGGGAACCTTTGCCTGTAGAGTGAGCTGCAGAGCTCAAACCTGACTTCACAGAGCAGCCACAAATAAGCCACGAGCCCTGGGGACTGCTTTACTGCCAAACTCCATGTGGTGGCACCATCGCTATTTGGGTAGATCTGGCCCTCTACAGACCTGGATTTAGCCACAGGTAAATCTTTGGGGCTTGTGACCAAGACCTGGCTCACAGCTACTTTGACGATGACAGATTGGTCTTCTGCTGACTTGTGAAACAAGGATGAGGCAGAGCTCAAAGGGGGTGACGAGGGACAGGGACAGCTGCTTCCATGGGGGACCCCATGGCAGCTGCTGCTCACACTCCTTCCCAGACTCCTAGGCGGCTGTACAGGGAAGCCTCAGTGGGGAGATGTAGGGCTGTCCTCATTTCGCTGGGACAGAGTTAACATTCTTCATAGTAGCTCATGTGAGGCTATGTTTCAGATTTGTGCTGAGAAGAAGGCTGATAACATACAGACCTTTATAGCTGCTGCCAGGGCAGTCAAGGACTTCCCAGCTTCTCTGCTGTGCCAGTGTCTGCAGGTGCAGGAGAAGATGGGAGGGAGCACAGCCCCAATTCCTAACCTGGGGTTCAACCTTAGGTTTAGGATTGAGACCCAAATTGATCAATGGTCTATTCCATATCATGCAGATCATGCCCAGCATATAGATGAGTCTCTGTCCAGAATCCCCCTCTCTCTCTCTCTGGGTCACCCCTCTCTCAGGGTCATCTCAGTCTCTTTGACACTCAGGCTCTTCTCTCCATTCCAGGATTGCGGTTTCAGGACTCTCTCTGCTCCAGGATTGTTAGCCGGGAAAAGTCTGAGCCTTGGTCATCAGGTGGTGAGCAATTGCACTGTGTATCACCCATTTGTATACTCGTATATTACTATTATCACTATTACTATGATCATTATTTTTTTTCAATTTTGTTGTAGCTTATTTATTAAATTGTTCTTATCTCAACCCTTATCTCAAGCAGATGTGTGGTGTTTGACTGGCAGACACGTTTAAACCACAATAAGGGCTTGCTTTCCTGGGGTGATATTTACCTTGCTTTATTATCAGGGTTGCCTCGCTTAAGAGGGGAACACTCCTTGCAGTGACTGAGGCCAGTGCCTTAGAAAGGCATCTTCAGAAATGTCAGCAGATGATGGCAAGGATCCCCTCTTAGTGAGGCTGTGGTCCTTCTGTAAGATGAGGAAAGGAGAAAGGTTTTCAGGTTGGAAAGCAGGAAAGGGATTTTCTACAGAAGCCAGGTATGGAGGTCCACTAGGATCTTCCTTGAAATTATGAGATAAGGCTACTTGGCATTGTGCCACAGTTTGGAGAGGCATATTGAGCTGGCAAAGACTCAGCAATGCTCCTTGAGCAGGGAGGGAATTTACTTGATACAGTCATAAGAATCATCTTTAAATAATCCAGACTCCTAACTTGAAGTCTTACTGCTGGCTTTGCAAGTAGCTAGGGAATAGTACCTGCGACAGCTCCAAAGAGAAAACTGTAGCAGGAACCAGGTCTGGCTATGTATGGGAACTGTATGTCTCCAATTAGAAAAATAAATATTAGAAATTGCTGAGCAGCTGCAGTGAGCAGGAAAAGATTTAGACATTTTTCTAAATAAGAATATTGTCTACCATAAAATCTGGGGTGTAAGATTGAATGCTACCTCTGGTACAAATGGTGCTAATATTAATCTCAAAGGATTGATCCAACATCAGTCTCACTTTGTCACTTTTGTAGACTACAAGTCCCACTCTGCAGTGCTTCATGGTGCTGCAGGGCAGAAGAGAGCTTGCAAGATGCTGGAAACTGTAGTCTGTACAGAGTGCAGCTCCGTGTTAATGGTTATTACAAAAGACCTGTTTTCTGCAGGCAGACTGCAATATTTCTGACAGTTTCTAACCTTCAGTCTGCCTAATATTACAGTATTCTGATGTTTAGTTAAAAGAGAATATTCTTCTACAATTTGGACAGAAATTATTTTACAACAACAGGAAAATAATTGAGTGTTTCTTAGATGATGTGAGAACTTTTTTTTTTTTAATTAATTTATTGTCAGGGAAGCAAAAAGAGATGGAGTAAGATAGACTACTTTTAAACTCTGTGTAAAGAGCTTGTGGAATACATGGTTCAGACAAATGTAACTATTTTTTTTCTAAACTCAAATATCCCAGCAATTCTGTCCAAGCCTGCAAAAGGAATAAGTCACCAAAAAGTGCTTCAAATACTAGAACAAAGAAAATGTAGTGAGGATTCGGGGAACTGGAGCCTGCTTTGCTGTGGCAGATGGATATTTGGACACTGAAGTTAGGGTGTCCTCAGTACACTTGCTTCAGGAGGCCAGGGTGCTCTGGCTGGTGTGTGCCAGTCAGACCAGAACTTGGGGTCCCTGGTGCTGAGGGCACTCCTTCTGCTGGCCCCGCTATTCCTGGACCAGTTTAAAACTGCTGCTCACATCCGAGTCCCACATGGCTCGTGTAGTCTGTATATATTGGAGCTTGGCAGTCATTACGGACCCGGAGGCATGGAGTTTCAGTCCCAGGCTCTGGGGTGCATTATGGGCTAAATGAGATCTTGTGCTCTGTAGCTAAGACTGTAATTGCCATTGTCAGCACTGTAAGGCTGCAGCTACCATCCATCTCCAGTAGATATAAATATATGTGCAGAAGGTAGTAAAGAAAGTCTTAACGTGAATATAGGGGGGAAAAAAAACAAGTGAAAGTCTTAAAGAAAGAAAATGTATATTAAAATGTATATTAAGAGCTGACTCCCACAGCAAATAACAGGTTTTCAAGAGGGTTTTCTTTTCTCCTGTGTTGGCAGACACTTTGTTAGATAATTGCTGTGTTCCTGCCAAATGATACTGCTACACAGCTTCTGGAGATTGTCTGGTGCTTGTTAAGGCAGGGACTTTGTCCATTTTATAAGGGACACAGACAAAATACTAGGAAACTTCTAGCATTCTGTCTTTACTGCTGTGCATGCTATTGGGACTTAGAAATCAGTTTTGCTGGTGAGATATCTATTTTCTAGTATCCAGCACAAATGGTTGTGCTAGAGATATATTTATTTTATTCTGGAAAAGAAGGGTTCATTATTTTCTCTTTTTAATACCTATTAAGATGGGATTTCCCTGTTAAGAATGCAGGGAGGGGAAGAAGCAGTGAAGCAGTTTTCTTCTAAACCAGGGATCTGTGCAAGCAAGTGAGGAACTAAAGTGTTTTTTCTTCTTCTCACTGGTCTGCTACTACTTATAACTGTGATGGAGGAGTACAGTCTACCTTATTTCCCCAGACGTTCTGAGTGGTGTTACAGGAAGCATGAAGTGCAGATGAGGACAGGCCACACAGTGTGTTTTCCAAGTTGAGACATGAAATTAAAGAACAAAACAAGTTGCAGCTCTTTGCAACAGCCTCCTAAGAACTCTATGACACAGTGGAGGGGGGCAGTGCAGTATCTCTTGTAAGATTATTTTAATCATCTGATCCAAATGCCAGAGTAAATCTCTACCAATTTTCCAACAAGCTTGTTTAAATGCAAGCAGTGCTTAATTTGTTCAGCAGAACAATTTAGAAGACCACAGCGTGAGGCAAATATGTCTCTTTTTGCAGTTATGACAAAGTCTGGTAGAGTAGGTCAGTACACTGACAGGATGCTGAGGGTACCAGGTCTTATTAGGCAGCTGATCAATCCCTGAAACCGTATTAGGGCAGCATGTTCTTCACTGCAGCAAAACACTGGAACTGCAGTCTGGATTCATCTGGTCAGGATACACCTGGGTTTTTTGTGCTCTTGACTCAGGCTCAAATCCTGAGTCCTCATATAACAAGTGGCAGCTTGATCTTCCCTTGTCTGGATACATAAGGTCACCTGAGAACCCTTTTTATACAATGATGTGACAGATCAGGGCAATGGTTTTTAACATGGTTTGCATACTAAAGAGGTAGGTATTTAGTAGGGCAAAGGATCTCATCTTCATCTTTGAATATACTTTTCTGAAAATGGAAGGCATTCACTTCATCCTAATGTAGAAAACCAGGCGAAGTTTCTTCCAATGACAGGTCATTAAAGTTCTTATATCTAATGTTAAGCTAGCTACCATTTGCTCCTTTTATAGAAACGGATTTTTCTAGAGAGAGGTTCCTCTCGTCCAAAGACAGACATCTAAGCTAGGTCAAATGAATTGCTCTTTGGAGGCATTTGTTTTTCTTCCTTGACTACAAAAGGAGCTTGGGATGAGTAACTCAGGTGCCTGAAATGAAATATCTAATCCAAAGGGAAACTAATCTCACTTGGAACAGCAAGCCAGAGAAGGCTCCATGGCAGGGAAGTGTGATAAACCTTAGCAGGAGACAGACCTCACCAGTGTAAATGATCAGTGTATGTACAATTAATATTTATTTTATGTTAAGTTTTGATATGCTAATAATTCCTTAATACTAAATTCCTGTCTCTCTGGCTTTATGGTGCCCTTACTACTTCTCTCTGCATTCTTGGATGATCTCTCCATTTCCTGTATAACAATTCTTTCCCTCTCCCTTGCTCTTCCTTTATTAGGTTTCTCCTGGCTTTCTCGTTGTCTCAAGCTCTCTCACAGACAAGAAGCAGGAACCTTATAGATGTCTAATGCAGAACTGCATGAGTTCACAGTTCATCTCATGCTGAAGAGTTTTAAAGAATTGCAAATGCACGGAGGAGGAACTGGGGGTTTGAGCACTGTGGCATTGCTGGCCGTGCTCCTGTGTGAGAGACTGTCTTCTTTCATTCCTTGTCTGATTTTTGTATTTGCATCCTATTTTTCTGTCAAAGGGAACTATACCAGCTTCCCTCTTCTGCAGATGGAAATGGCTGCCTGGGAAACTGACAAAGCCCTCTCTGAACCATGGATAAGCCAAGCATGAACTGTTGCAGGCACTTTTTTTTTTTCAGACCAGAGACTCTCTAAAAGCCAGACACTACTCAAGGGCAAGTTTTCCCTTCTTCTCAGCTTCCTTGGAACTTTTAGGGAGTGAAAGCTGTTTGTAATTTCACCTGCAAGTTCATTCAGGAGCCACTGTACCTGCTGGAATACCCATTCCATATGGATCATGGGTTCTACACATTTATGGCATGAACCCTGGGAACATCTTTCTCAAGGTCATCCGCTTTTTAAATCAGTCTCTTCTAATATTCTGACTAATAGTATTCTAATTTATATTCTTTGACTTAACCTATTTGTCACCCCTTACCAGAGTCTCCTATTTAGAACAAACCAGAAAGCAGCATTTTCCCCCTAGAACAGCAGGAAAAAAATGGGAGAGAAAAGGTCTTATTATGTTTCCTGTAATACATTTGTAGAAGTGTTCTGTGTAAGTCCTTGAAGAGATTAAGTGGATGATAGTTGTATTAAGCTTTAATTGATGCTGCCTCCTAAGAGATAGTACAGTCATGAGAGGGTGTGATGGGTTTGCCCTTGGCTGGGGGCCAAACCACACACCCACTCATGCAATTTCCTGCCTCCACCTGAGGACAGTGGAGAGAATCAAAGGGGCAAAGGGAAAAAAGGACTTGTGGGTTGAGATAAAAACAATTTAATAAATAAACTACAATAATACTGAAAATAATACTACATACAAATATACAAATGAGTGATACACAGTGCCCCCTTCCCCCCCTGCCGATGACCAAGGCTCAGCCTG
>VZTO01013527.1:0-23539 GCA_013400615.1 Syrrhaptes paradoxus
CTATGATTCTATGATTTATCACTGGTGTCAGCATCTCTAGGAACTCACAAAACAGGGAAGGAAGCTGTTCTTCAGTCTGCAGTGCACAGCTCAGGAGAGGTCCCGCTGGGCCAGGGCTGTACAAACAGTGCAAGCTCCAAGGAGCTTTACAATGTAAACAGGAAGAAAGGAGGGTTAAATGGAGATCTGTCTGCTCCTCTGCACGTGGGCAGCCAAAGCACAGAGAGACACAGGTTCAAGGCTGATGGAGCATTTGAGAACCTGCTCAACGGTCTCACCAAAGCCAGCTGGATGTGAATACACAGCCCAAAGGCACTGCCGTGTCTGTCTCAAAGCAGCTTGCTCCCACGGCAGCACAGGAGCCTTGAGACCAAGTGTCATCCCCCATCGTTACCTACTTTCCCCTTTTGGTTGTGTTGTCAGGCAAGAGGAGATGAATTGGTATTGTGCAGGAAATCACAGCTCTGTGACCCCGTGTCCGGATGCTCCAGCTGCAGTAAGTCACACTTGTGCCGAGCTCCTGGATCTCAGCAGGCAGTGAGACACTCGGGGCTGGGCAGAGCTCAGCATTTTAAATTCCAGTTTGAATATCTCACATGGGCATGTCTCATACCCCTGTGCAGGTCCCCACAGAGCTACATAGTGGAACGTGAGCGTTAAGTCCCTCCAAGGCTCACCTGCAGCCACATTCTGTCCCCTGTGACTGAGTTTTGTTAAACGTAGGCTCCAGCAACGGTAGCAAAGCAGGTCCCAGTGCCACAGCGTCAGTGGGCACACAGGCCAAGGCAGGATTTCCCCCAGAGATGTGCAACACTGAGCAGCGCTACCAGCAAGCCCAGACTACAAGCGTTATGATGTCAGCCAGATACCAACAGCAGCAGCTCACAAATGCAGGGAAATTCAGCTGCAGGCTTTGCAGCTCAGGTTTATTGCTAGTCCATGTGTGGTAACAGAGATACACCCTGCTGCTAGCCGGCACTCCTGCAGAACAGACCTACACGCTCAACACGGTGTATCCGCAAAGCCGCGCTGCATTTCCCCCTGTTCAAACAGATACTCAGAGCTCTAGGAGAGGCAGTGACCAGCCTCTGAATAGCAGGAGCAGCAGCACAAACAAGCAGTCAGTAGCTCCTTTCCAAAAATCCAAAGCTTCTTCCTTACCCCTTTATCCAAATATTGATATTTCACTATCACAGCCTGGCCAAGTGAAAAGCAAGCAGCTGCCTTGACTGAAGCAGAAGGGAGACAGCACTGGCCATAGATCTGTAGCTAACTTCTCCTCAAACACTTCTGATGCTTTTCCAGCCAACTAGAGATTCCTGGGAGCAAAACAAGATACCTCTGCTTTTTCTCCATGAACAACTTCTCAGCTGGGTCTGGAAAAAGCAACTATTTTCAGGTTTGCTGAGATAACACTGCTTGACAAATCCCTAGTGTTTACAAATTCCTGCAGCCAGCGATGCTGCGAAGCATCGGGCCTGTGTGGCAGAGAGATAGCGGCAGAGTGCTCGTATCTCGTCTTCGCAGGCTTCACCTGGGTCGTAGTTAATGCAGGAGGTTGATGAATGAACGCATGGCACGGTGGAAAAGAGAAATAAGCTTTGGGATTTGAAAAGCTCCTCTGAGTTGCCTGAGCCAGTACCCAGCATCCCCTCCAGTGAGAGGACAGAATTCCAGAAATATTGCCTTGGCCAGAAGCAGGGGGCAAGGTAACTCACTCTACAGCAGGATTTCAGGTGCAGCTTTGTGATCTGCGTTGCAAAGTCATGACTCCAGTTGATATTTAACCTTTTGCAGAGATTCACAAGCAATACCTGAGCTTTTCGAGTTCGCCACCCTCAGTAGAGGATGCTGGAGACCTGCTGTGAGGAGCCGATTAACAGAAATGTGCTTTAGAATTTCAGTGAGATAGGGTGAGGGACTTGACAAATCAGCACCTTCAGATTTAAATCTTGATTTGATTAAATAATTACATTTAAGCATGTGCATAGCTGTCACTAGCTGAATCTTAAGCACATGTCTAACTGCTACACTGAGTAGGGATGGAGGGAAGGAAGCCTGGGTTCACATGTCCAAGTTTCTTGTCCCTAAGGAAGAGAAGAAGGCAAACCATGTTTCTGGAAGATTGTTCAGCATCAGTTTGATGGGCTTGGGAAGGAACAATAGCCCTGTCGTGACTAAAAAGGAGGTTACAATTTTTAAAGAATTTTCTTTTTAAAATTTGTACTTCTATCCTGACAATACGAAAGCTATCACAACATAAGTACAGACCCCAAAGAGTCTCCATTGTTCTTTTCAATCGAAACCATATTTGTTATTTACGTTTCCTTCAAAAGCAAAATTACTTTAATGAAGTATCCACAAACAGAGCTCATGGAACCCACAAACATCTGGCAGAGACTGCATTCATGTTTCCACTCTGAATTGAACCCCATTCTCTCTGTAAGATAGGACAGACAGAGGGTAACGCCTGAAATTACATCTGGGGGGTCATTTCCCCATCCTGAGAAAACCAAGAGCCGGAACAGCAGGACAAATGAAGCAAACTAAGAATACTGTGTGCCTGGAATATCTTCTGACAGTACAAATAGAAGGAAAACATCAGAGAGAGATACACAAACCAGAAACCCTCCAGGCAGGAGATCCGCCGGTCCTTACATCACATTTACTGAAACCTGGAGGATTTCAGAGCAAAGCCCAAGTTTCTCCTCTCTGCTGGGGATCTTAGAAAGGATGTCTGTCTGTCTCGCAAATTCTGCAGGGATTATCTCACTGCAGTGCTCAAATGCACCAAACTTCCCCATGCCACAGCCCAGCAGCGGGTGCTGAGGGCAGGATGCGTGCAGCGCTCCAGTGGCAGACGACCCCTTGCTGGCACTGGTGTCCTTGGGAAAATCAAGACCTAAATGCAGCCTCTTCACCAAGAACTGCCTCCTGGTCTACCCCCATGTTTCGCACTCCCTGGGGTGACTTTTTCCAGGGCTCTGCAGCCAGCCGGGACAGATCCATTGCCGTATTGCTGGTTTTCAGGGCTGGGATGCAGCTTCCTCAGAGGGAGAACATCCATGAATCTTGTGCAACCCAAGAGCCCAACAGCGCAGTTGCACGTGGCTGCCTGCTGTAAGGAAGGGCTCAGTGCCGGGGACGCGGCTGGCATCCCTGGCTGGCCGCTGGGGACAGGCAGCGCTGGGACTCCTCTGTCACTGTGCACAGTAAAGGCATGGCCAGAAAGGTCTGATCTCCTGGGAGGACCCACCTCGCCAAAAGCCTGCACAGTTGGCAGCCTCGATTCATTTAAAAAGCATTTCCCATTCAGCTCTGCGCCGTAGTTTTACCTTGAGATATTTTTCGCCATCCATTCAAAGCCTCCCATGAAAGTGCCGCGTGTTCCTCGTCTGTCACAATACTGGATGTCCCAGACAGCTCAGCTGATTGCTGCTACGTAGCACAGAGAAACCTCGCTCCCCAGGGGACCCTCTGAGAACAGAGCTGGGGAAGGAGATCCACGGGCCTTCCCACCAGGAGAACAGCAGAACAGAAGCTGTTTTTCCCAGCCACAAGTTGAAAGCTGAACCCTGATATGCATCTGCTGGGCTTGGTAGTTACTGGTGTCCTTCTAGCTGAGCTTTAAAAGCTTAAAGCAGTTCCAGGGTGCATAACTCTGTGGTTATAAAGCTTTCTAGTTGGTTATTCCATTTCCTTTTGCCGGTCCCAGCTATTCAAAGAGAGGGTTAGCTCTGGTATAGGGAAACATATGCAACCCTTGGCTGTCCCGAATTCCCCAAGCAGGAGTGCAGCAGAAGCAGAGACCGGGGGTGGCTAAAATGTGTAGTTTACTCCAGCCATGGACTAAAACATGGAAACAGATATCATAAGATCCTTGGAAGGAGAAATGTAAAATATGTTTTGTTGGGGCCTTCAGCAGAACCCATGTGCACTCGCTATTAATACTTTGTAAAGCAGCTGGACAAGGAAAAACAACACAAAGCAAGGATGCTCCTGCAATAAATGTCCCATTGAAGAAGAAGAAAGATTGAGGAGCTCAGTGGGACGTGGGTTGGATGCCACAAGCAGGAAAACAAGCAGCTTTGGCAGGTCTAGAGGTCATTCTGCTGTCGGCTCTCACCCAAACAGAGCAGGAAGAACCATACGTGAATTGACACGGAGTGTTTGTGAATATTTATCCCACGTAACACGTACTTGGAGCCCTGACAGTGATGCTAGCCGTGAAGCTGAGGTCTGCTCTATCCAGGCAGAGCGAGGATACACACATGCTTTACAGTGTGATACTGTTTAGATATGTACAGTTAAAATCAGGGACGTATCATGGGCTGGAAAAACCCATAGGAAGACACGGGACAGGATTATAACTTGATCTACCGACAATGCAAACCGCACCTTTCTCACAACCCCAGAGATATTAATCCTGTGAGACTGGAAGGGAAGACAAGGGAAGAGCACGCTGTTCAGCTCCTTGTCAGCTCTGTTTCTGCCTGCCTCATCTCTTAATTCTATTTCATGGCAGACCATTTCCCGCTTTATCTGCCTCTGGTTAAATACAACACTTCACATCTCAGTTGCTCTCTCTCCCTTGGCAGCAAAGGCACCTTGTCTGGTGTCCAACCTGCACCCTTTTCCCAGCCCAGGCACACCTTCAGATGACTCAGTTTTCACCACGCTCACCAGAATTGTCCGTAAACCCCATTTGACATTGCAGGTGGCTGGAAAAGACAAACTGGACCACTCCATGATAAACTCTACACCAGGATACACCTCACTTGCATTCGCAGCCTTGGTCAGCCTTGTTCCAATGGCCACAGCCTCTACGCACAGTGGACACGCGGCTGTGGAGGTGCTGCTGTGACTGCTCCTCATCTTCACACCCCCAGACCAAGCCAGCAGATCGCTCTTTTCCAAAGGCTGAAGGAGAGGTAAAAGCTCGTAGAAAGTGCTTACCCTGCGGCCTTTCATCCCTCTGATCCCTGGCACACCACGGACTCCTGCCGGACCCTGGAAGGGGAAAAGGAAAATCAAATGAAGATGGAGGAGGAGGAGGAGGAAGGCAGCAGCTGCCAGTGAGACCCCACATCCCTGCGTGATCTGCAGGGGCCTCAGCCCAGACCCTTGACCAGCAGGTTGGTTCATTAAACTCTTGCTAAAGACATTACCATATTTTCTTGTTTATAAATGGGCTTTAACTCACTGATTGTCTTTGGATTATGAACATTTAGGCCAAAGATCCTGGCTGGGGTTTGTATGTTTAAGGATCTGCAGCCTATTGTCTGTGGAAGTGGTGTGACTTGAAGAGAAGCTGAACATCCAGAATTCCCTCCGAAGCTATTAAAAGCAGCTGTTGCTCAGTATCTGTACAAACCCAGTAATAACCAGGATCTGTTTTTCAGTTGTCCAAATACAAAATCTGACACCTCATCTGTGGTATCCAAGTTTGACCTTTTCAGCCAAATACTGATTTTACCTTCAAGTAACTGTTGCCCTGTTAGTGCTGCATAAATACTCATCCTGGCAGAGGGATGCTAATAATTTCATTTGTACTGCTGGTGTTCCAGATCTTGTTGTTCTTACACTTACATAAAGGTTTCAGGTTTTCTTTTAACCTGGATTTGTACACCCTTCATTCATTAGTGTGCATACAGCAAAAGCAGAGAAAAATTAAACAGCTTTTTTTTTTCTGTTAGAATATCTATCCATTTCAAAAATTAAAGGATATGTTCAATTAACAGGACTTATTTCTGCATTATAACTTTAAAACTCATATTTATAGTGCCTTTCTGCTGTCAGAAGGGAAAACCTCAGAACGACACATTCCATTCTGACTCTCTCAAACATTCCACATTGAGTTTTGCTATTTATATATTAACAGCTTTTACCAACTGTCAACCCTGCAAACTCCACCAAGGATCAGAACAAAGTTGCACTGTGATCCTCCTACTGCTTGTACCACTGCCACTAATAAAGATTTTGCTTTTGGAACGGAGGTGTCTTTCCTCATGGCATGTCAGTTCAGAACACAAGTGCTTAGCTGTTCTCCCTCAGGATGGAGAAGTCAGATGACTGTAACTATATTTGTAATCACAGTAAATCTCGGTTTTGGTAGTGAGGTCAGCAGCGACTGGCACAGACAAGCAGTGGATGTGTCAGATGCCTGTTTTATAGAGATTTTTATGGCAAACACATCCTGAGATGACATTTTTTGTTGGTATTTGGAATAGCCTCCTGGAAGTCTCAGCCTATCCCAAACAGCTTATGAAAATGCAAGCACAGAAATATTCCTTGTGATGGCAAAATGTTGAAGGAGCAACTAGATACCATGCTGGGAATATCCAGGAGCTGTTTAGAAGTGACCTTTAATATGCCTATATGTATACATTATTTTCAAAACTGTGCATTAACACAAAAGATGCACCATGATGGTCAGCAGGGAGAGGGAAAAGGAATTCAGAAGCCTCAGTGGGCTGAAATTAAGGGCAGAGCTTTCTACCATTGACTGTTCCTTTGCTCCCCATTCCCAATCTCCCTCTATTGAATTAATCAGCCACCAGAGCTGCTGGGGCTCCCTAGATAGCTTAATCTCAAAGATTTGAACAGCTTGGGACAAACAACAACAGCATGCCTCAGCTCTGGCTTGGAAAACAAATAATGAACTTTTGGTGGAGAAATGGGGAGAAACAGCTGGAGTTAACGAGTGGGGATTTGATATTAGGGGATTATTTGATATTCTGGTTTTGGGGTGAAGTTTAATTTATTGAATTATGACTTCTTAAATGCAGTCTTGGAGGAAACATTTTGCTTGAATGAGCTTGTTAGTTATTTGCCTGCAGGAGAACAGGGAAGCGGAAGGACCTGGGGACGGTCTCAGCTCCCAGAGCTCTGCAGAGAGGTGTCGGCATCTCCAGTCAGAGCTGATACCTCTACTCACACCGTAGGACAAAACTCGACCTCAACCAAAGGTAGCAGTTAGTGGTGCACTAGATAGTGCCTCTTGACTGGGAACTCTTTGCCACAGGGCCAGAACCTGTCTCTGCCAATGATGCCCCCCATCGTCCCCAGTGCCCGTGAGCATGGAGCACGCAGAGGGTTTGCCCAGTGCTATCCCCAGGTCATGCAGCAGCTGATGTGCTGGGAAAGTTGATAACAAAGAGATGTCCAGCTGCCTCCTAGACTTCTATCAACAGCAACTGCTACCCAGAGGGGCCATCATTCGCCTTACTTTTTAAGTGCAATGTTGCTGCTCTTCAGGTAGACCCCGAGGTGCTGCTTGACCTCAGACCTTTCCTTTCCCTCACCTCCACTGACTTGCAACTGGGAAATCTCTCTCCAGCCAGCAGCTGGCTGCAGCCGCTGGGCCCAGAGCATCCTCGAGCTTCCCACCGTGGGCAGAGCAGCTGCTGATCTGGGGACCAAACCTCTGTCACCGCCCGGGCATTTCACTCCTGCGCTCTTCCTCCCAATTAACACCACTGTGGGAATTCACACACTGAGCAAAATCCATTCCCTGTACCCACCCAGAGCTGCCTTTCTGCTGGTTCCAGCAAACGACACGCACCGCCTTCACGCAGCGGCATTTGTGCTGCTGGGAGAGCCGCAGCTCCGTCTAAACAACGGCTGTGGGAAACTGGAGCCACGATAAATCCACTTCCACACCAATTGCATGCTCCAGCCACAGCTGCACATGTGCCAGATGAGCCCGTCCAGACGGAGGGCACGTCCGGGGGCAGCTGCTCTGCTGCTCCTCACTCAGCGAGGGTCTCTGGAATTGCACGATGCAGTCGCTGTCCTCTGTGATGTGATCACCATGCTGCTAACAATTCCCAGCAGGAATAGAGAGCCTTGTAATAGCACCATGAGTTCATGTCCTGCTAAAAGACTGAGGCTGGACTGTGACTTTTGGATCCCCCATCAGGGAAACAAGGTACAAATGTTCGGATTAAGCACTGATTTTTTTCTTCCAGCATCTCTTTCCATGCTGCTCCCATCCCTTTCCCAAAATCTCTTGGTCATATCAAACTCAGATCATCTGGGACATCAGCCCATGAGTGCCCAGGACACAGGATGCTGATTTTTTGGTGTGCAGTATTACAAGCCTTTACTTACTGTTGGTCCAGGGATCCCAGGAAAACCCACTCCTCCTGGTGTCCCGGGGTGCCCCTAAAAGGGAAGAAGAACACATCTGGTGTGAATTCCCAGGATCTGCTCAGCCCTTCTTCCTCCAAGGGGAAGGACAGGAATAAAGGCATCATTGCCTGCTTGCAAGGTCAGGAGGGTCTGTTATTTGTTGGGGTAAACTGCTCAGGGCAGATGGAAAAGGCCAGACTGCCAAAAGCTCAGCTCCAACCTCGCCAGCAATATCAGCAGCTAGATTTTCCAAACAGCCCAGAAGAGAATGGGTTGAATTAATGTGCAAATCCATCTTTAGGTCGTGCATTATGGTACACAGGAGGTGAGTGTCTGCACAAGACAAGATCTTGCTGAGGTCCCCTCTGTTAAACAAGGATCCCCAAATGGCAGCAAACATCGCACAGCATGAGCGTGCTGCCCGAGCAGCCCCGCATCTCATGGCAACACAGTGGGATGTGAACAACAGAGGGTTGGAAATCCCTGTTCCCAGCCCCGGCCCGTTCAGCCACCAGGATGCTTGGAAATGGGCAACCCTGCAGGTGCCATGGCTTGTAGCTCCTGGTTATCTCTGCGGGATACAACAGGTCCTCAGCTGACGGAGCTGCAGAACACGTGCCCAAACCCTGTGTTCCTCTGAAGGGGAGACTGCTGAACATGAGTGCCGGGGAGAGGTTATACCCCAGTATCCAGTCAATCAAATGGCCACCCCCACCCCACAGAGGCAGGAAGAATTTGCAGCTATTCTCATGTCCTCAAAGGGCCAGGAGAAGATGCGCCCTTTGCTAGGACAGGGAGAGAGGCAGCAGCAAGAGCGA
The DNA here is from genome assembly GCA_013400615.1 of Syrrhaptes paradoxus. NCBI lineage: Eukaryota > Metazoa > Chordata > Aves > Pterocliformes > Pteroclidae > Syrrhaptes > Syrrhaptes paradoxus. Next base: position 8,952 of record VZTO01013527.1, read on the forward strand.
GAGGATGCAGACTTACTCCTTACCATCGACCCCTTGACTCCTGGAGGGCCTGGGGGTCCCACTGCGCCCCGATCGCCCTAGGAAAGACAGATGCATGGGGAAGAGTGAGAAACTTTGCTAACAAGCACTCTGAGCTGGCAGCAACAGGAATCTAGTGCAACGAATCAACCAAAAGATCCACACATTGCAGCCTGTGCCGTCAGATTTCTACCAGAAAGACTTCCAGTGCAGAATGACCATCACCCTCTTTCAAGTATCCATCTCACCTGCATAAAGTACTACAGCAAGAATTCCCTAATCCTCCATATCCCAAGAGAAAGGACTTTACTATTGCCATCAAACCACAGAGGAACAAGCAATGCACACCCAGGACCACCTTCAACTCTGGCCAGTGCTAGGACTGGATCCCAGGAGACCTCCAGCCCTTCCCACCCAAGGCACAACACCCCTCTCTGTTCTGCAGTACCGTAATCCCTATGTGTTCTGGCATTTTTAGAGACACGGATGTGGAAGCTGTGATGACAGCAGGGAATGACACTGGAAAAATCCAGAGATGCTGCTTGGACTAGATGGCTGGTGCTTTCAGAAGGGGAGGCTGTGGACACTCTGGGGGGACCACAGTGCAAACATCAACGATCTGGAGGCCCACATCTGGGGCCCACAGCCCACCCTTCTAAAACAAGCCACCATTTGGCATAAAAAAAAAAATCTACCAATAAATCAGTTACGAATTCCAAAAGTCTTACTTATCCCCACATGCAGAACATCTCACTTCCCCTGTCAGCATCCTTGGCCCTACAGCTCAGCCAAGAACGGGAGACGAGGTGTGAGCCTCCGTGAGCACCACGGTGACCCGCGGACGCAAGGGCAGGTCGAGGGCACAGCTGTAGCAATGGGACCTTGACTGCTCCTTTTTGGAGAGGGTGGCAATTCCCACCGTGACTGCTCTCCCCGGCAGCCCCAGTAACGCACTGGGAATTAGGTGCGTTACGTCTGTGCGCTGGGGAGGATGAGGAAGGAGGGGTTAGCAAATGCTGCCAAGTAGTTTACGCCCAAAGTCTGACCTACCTTCCAACAGCTAAAGCATAAGGGGAAATATTTTCAGGGCTCTAAGCAGCTTATTAAAAACAAACCCCAGCACTTGTGTTGTCACCAGTTGGCCCTTGTAAACCAATGTAAGGATTTTCTTTTTTCCTCCCTGAATGCATGGATTTTATTAAGTATGTATTAACTGCATTGTTCTCTTTGATAATCTTTGGATTCTACTGGCTTCAGCCTTAAGTTTTGCAGCTCTCAGGATGGAGATTGCTGACTCAGCGATGTCTGCTGAAAGCACATTTCCCACTTCATTTAGCTCACAAGAGCACAGTAAGCTGCGGGATGCTATGCCAACTGGAGGCCTGGTTGAGGTTTTGATTTGATGATAGTTATTTCTGTCATCCCAAAGTTTGTCCTGGTAGAGAAGAAGCCTGATAGAAACCCCAGCCGTGCTGAGGATCTCCTAGGGCAGGTTTTCAAAGGACGGCCCGGGTTTGCCTGGACACCAACCATCATCATGTTTCAGAGTCAATGTGCAACATGAGGACAGTTCGTGTGCTCAAGGCATTGGTGTGGAAGTCACAGGGCCAGCTGTGAATTTCCTGGAGTGGGGAAAGCGATCTTTCCACACCTCCTGCACGGCAGAGCCCTTATTCCCCATCCAATTCAGGGCTGCAGCTGCCATCGATACAGCTCAGTCACCAATTTCTGTGTCACCACCTTGGACACATCACAGACTCCTGATTCCTCTGTTTTCCTTCTGTAAAACGCAGCCTACATCACATCATTCCTTTTACTTCTCGTGTGTCTTGAGAGCCTGGACTGAGCCTGCTTCTGCTACGGCCCCCTCCAGCACGATGGCTTTCCAACGCCGGCTGCAGACCAGCAATAAAATATGTTTGCAGCGAACACGCTGTAACTGTCACAGCCTTGACATCATTACCCAGAGGACAGGGCTTGAAGTAATAAAAGCGAGAGGGAGAACTGATGTGCGGAATGCACCATTTTATGCTCTTTACTATCTTTACGGCTGGACTGTGAATAATTAAACCACCGATGAAAAGCAGCAGTCTGCAACTGAGGTACAGCGAATGACATAGATGATTTGTCTTTGGAAGCTCCCCCAAAATAAAATTTTTCACTCTAACAGAAAACAAATTAATGTCCATTTACTTTTTTAAATGGAAAATAAAGCTATTTTCCATCCCAAATGCAGCATGTATCTGTACTGTACACAAGAGGGCACCAGTCCTTAGCAGCATGCCCAATGCAACCCCAGGGGTGGGATGGTCCCCATCAAATAAAAGGGAGGTGTTTGGATCAGCCTTTGCTGGGATAGGTGGCTGCACTCTTGTCCCTTCTCTTCATCTGAGAATTTCCTGAGCTCTCCTTTTCAGTGCAGGCTCAGCTCTGGTCTCCTGTGTGACCCCATTGGCAGCTCAGCACGGGCTCATGAGTCCATCTCTGCACAAATCCGCTGTCACCTGAACAACTTGGACTCCTCCCTTGACCAGGAACACAGGGCTGGTGGGTCCCTCATTCCCAGAGGAAACAAACCTGACTGTTAAAAACAAGCTTTCTGGCAGACTATGAATGAATAACACTTAAATTTTCAGAGAATATTTGACAGCATCTCTTTGGAGGGCAAGTGCATGTTAGTTCCTAAATGCAAAGTGGGTGATATTTGCCTGGCCCAGACACCCTGGATGTGCCGCATTCCCAGCTGAATGTTGCACTGACATGACAACTTACGTCTCCACAATATTCCTCCTGCCCCAATCTCCCTCACCCTACAAAAGTTTTAATGATCAATGTGTTGCAAGCAATCTTACCTTTTCTCCCACTATTCCAGGCTCCCCTACGGGACCAATGAAACCCATTAGACCCTGAGGAAAGAGAAAAAACACAATTAATTTTCAGTTTCACTGCTGAGAAAGTAAACAGTTTCTTTGGTCCACCTTGTTGGTTTAAATAGCACAGCATCCCTTGTACAGCTCAGTAATTCCTACTGGCTACCCGAGCGGACAGAGCTGCTCGGGGCCATGGGAACATCTAACTCCGCAGCTGGTTCTGCTTTAGGCGCCAGCTGGAACGGCAGCAGGAGGATCTGCAAGAACCACAACACACAGTATAAGGGATGAGTTAAGCACGTTTCATAGAAAGGCTGAGTCCATAGCATGGCTTTGTTTTGCAAGCATTTCCCAAAACGTCAGTGCAGCTTCTCCAAGAGCATCGATAGCGGGAGCTCCCGGATTGCACAGACTCTGACCATTACCACTGTGCTGGGGAGATGTCTTCTGGGTTACTCTGAGCTGCCCCAAACCCTTGTGCAAACTAATTTTGCCCTGGATAGTGTCATGCTGTTGGGATGCCAGCAGAAAACTAAGGTCCAAGGACACAGCCAGAGGGGCCAGCAGGGTACCACACTATTCAGAAACTATCTTGGAAAAAAACCCCAATCTATGCTCAGAATCTGTCAGGATTTAACAATGTTTGGGATAATGAAGAAACAAACAGAACTGCTTTTAATTAGGCAGATGGAAACAGACGCAATCACAAGCTAAGATTCCTGAGAACTAAAATCCAGCAGCCTCCCTACCAGCTCCAACAGGTTTCTGGCTCTAGAGACGCAAGGGACTGTCCCTTCCACCACGGTGGGCACGCTCCATCTCACTGCATGGCTCTCACCAGTACTGGCTCTAGTCCCAGCAAGGGTCATTGGGAGACAGATATCTATATTTAGTTCTTCCAGCGAGTCTGTAACTAAAGAGATTCATCTCCTGTTGAAACACTTCATAACCTGCCCACAGCTGGCATGGGTGGTGTCAAACAAAGCCATGCCCCAGCTTGTTTGGTTTTAGGCAACTGGGAGGTGGCTGCTGAGCAAGGCAGAGATGAGAGATGGATTCTCCAGTGGCATCATCCTACTCTTCCTCTTTTTAAAAATATATTTAAATCTTCATAAGAAATTGTAAAGTTCCTCTGTGCAAAATAACCTGCCTCACTGCTGTTCTCATGTGTGCGAGGCTCAGCAGACCCACTCAGAGACATAAAATGCAACGGGGGTCACTGTCCGATGGCTTGTACAGGGAATAGCTTCTGCTGATGACTGAGAGACTTCATGCAGTAACGTTCCTCACGTGGTGCAATTAAATACCGTCCTTTGGATGTGACTAGAGACAGCAGCTCCTCGCTCAGCCATGCTGATGGGCTCAACAAAAGCACCTCTCACTTGGGTGCTCAGTTGCCTTCCCCCTTGCAGGAGCCGCCACACACGCTCCGTTCTCCAGATGTAGAGCCCTCGTCACCCTCTGGCATGGGAGCAGCATCCAGGTGAAATGTGTTTAGGAAAAACTCACAAGAGAAGGCAAAGAGCTCAGTGAGGACATTGCAGGCTGGAGTTGGATGCTTGTGTTACAAATTCATCCGGAGATCACGTCCCAGGAAACCAGCATGCCCCCGTGCCGTGATGGAAATACCGGTTAGCCATGGGAAGACCGTTGCTCCCAGGAAAGCTCTGCCACCCCTTCAGACACCAGCACTGGAATGGTCTTTGCTGGGTCTGAAGCTGGAGCACTCCCAGTGCACACTGCGCCAGGCTGCCTGGAGAAGACACCAGGGAGCAGAGCAGCGCTGGACTCCGCAGCAGATCACCCAGCGCAGGAATCGGGTGGAGAGCAGGCAGATTTGCAATATCTGCATATGCAAGGTTGCCACTGGGTGGCATTGCTGAAGGCTGCTGAATCAATTCTCTCAGTTAGACACAAGTGCAGACACAGAGCTGATAACTGGATCCAGTTACTGAAGCTTTCCAGGAGCCCAAGGGCACAGAGAAGGCAAATGCTAACGCAGAGGAGGGGATGGCAAAGCAATGGGATGAAACAACGCAATGCATTGCTGGGCAAAAATAAGATAACAAAGGAAAAAAGAATAAATCTGCTCCTTCATTTCCCATTTCTCAGACAACGTGCAGAACTCCCTCTGTCCCTGGGCAGATGCTCTCTCAGATATTTCTGGGTTGCTCAGGTCGGTCCCTGCAGAAGGGAGATCTCTGCTCTTGCAGCAAAGTTCTGCCATCCAGAACATGACTGTTTTGAAAACACTTCTGAAGGGCATTGTATTTCCACACTCAGGCTTGAAGGCTAAGGCTGTCCACAGCAGCATCAGCTCCCACCCTAAAAACTCTCAAAGGAACCTGGGTCATGAGGTGAGACATACCGGCTGTGCTTCGCAGCTGGCTCAGATGGTTTGCAGGGCACCAACTGCAGCATGCCAAGCAGTCCCCAAACCCAGTGCCCTCCCGAGTCCCCTCCCACTGTCCCAGATGTGCCATTTGTTATCGCAGCTTGTGCAGAAACCTGCCGGCGCCAGCGCAAGCCGGGTAGAAGCAAGCCCTGCACCTGCTGCAGGGGATGGAAGGGGAGCGCAGCCAAAATGTCTGGTCTGGTTTTCACTCCAAAACTGGGGAAAATTCTGTCTGCACTGGCACATCGTATTTCTGCTCAAGAGGAGCAAGAGGAGCACTCCATGCCGTGACCACGGTAGAGCAGGGACTGAAGGGACCCAGCGATGTGGCCAGGCTTCCAGCACAGTGGCTCGGCAGTGTTTGCAGCCAATGCTGGCTGCTCAGGGCCAAGTTAACGAACGTTGCTGTGTCTGCAAGCAGACACCAATCGAGATAGATCTGTCAAGGCAAAATAAATCTCGGTAAATTATGGGGAGTATACGAAACAACTGGGGGAGATTGGGTAACAATATTCTTCACCGGCCAAAATGGGATAGATGCTAAAGGGAACACAACCAGCAGAAGATTTAGGTTTTAAGAACCAGAAAAGCCACTGGTGGCAAATATTAAAGCAGACACGAATTGTAGCCATTACACTACAACGGCTGCGGCATAAGATATTTTTCCCAGGTTCCCAGGGTTGAAAAGAAGCCGTGCATGGAACACAACTGCAGGCAGTGTGTGTAACGATGCACGTGAAGTCCCAGCAGCGGTGGCTGCCTGGAGAAAGGCCCACAGCGTACAGGAAAGAATGTAAAGCATTTATATTAGACGGGGAGTTCAGCATGTCGCTCATGATTCAGTCTGCTGTATTCCCCAGCCAAGGCCATGGCGGAAAAGGGATGGAGATTGTTAAAAAGTTGCTGGGGGCTTGGGGGGAAGGAAAAGGAGGGGGGGGACGACTGGCAGGTTGTAATTCCTAACTCCTGTCTGGCTTTCCCTATTTATTGTCCAGCCCTGTCATAATTAAGCCCCCCCTCTTGGCTGCATCAACAGAGAGCAAGTCAGCAATGAAGCCTTGCATAAATCATAGCCCATTTGAGAGAAACAACCGAAAGGCGAGCCCAGCGTGAGCAGGGTCTCCCAGGGACGGGACCGCCAGTCGCTCCCAGCAGGAACCGATCATGGCCTTTCTGTTTTACTGGTTCGCTAGAACTCAAAACAAAACAAACCAGGGACAAAGGACGGGAGGGAGTAAATGTACAATCCTCCCATTCAGATGAAAGAAAGGGAAAGTAAAACAGTAAATATCACAGTTTAAGGGAGGACGCTCTGACCCGCAAAGAAAAGCCATGCGGCTTAACCCCCTGCGTGCTGGGCTCAGCCCTACCCCGGGGCAGTGCTGGGTTCCCGCTGCCCTCCGGGGAGCGAGGGCAGGAAAGGTGGAGATGTGCTGGCAACACACCTCTGGGATCAAAGAGGCTGCACACACCGCAACGCCCGTAAATCCCTGAATGAGAGCTCTGCAGATTGGAAAGACACTCAGAAAGACAGGAAGGTAAATGCGTTGGGAAAGGCGCTGCTCTAAGACGTGGGAAATGCCGATGTGATTTCCTGTGCAGTTCTCGGCGACACATTTGATCTTGGTCAAATCAACCCATATCTCCACGTGTCAGACCCCACCTGCAAACCTGACATTACAGCACATCCCTCCTCTGTAAGAGCACCGCAAGGAAAATACATTAAGGAGATAACCGATGGCGCTGGTTTCCTTTGACAAATTATTTTAGAATAGTATCTCCCTCGAGGGAAGAGATACCCCCACATGGTCACAGAGTGACCCCCCTTCCCAGCACGGTGGCTGACCCTCACATTGCTGCACAAGCGAGCAGGGCTGCCACTTCTTATACAGGAGCTTCAAAAAGTTGTTCACGTGGACATTTAGGTGACATCCTCCACCTCCGCATTCCCAGCTCTGGAACAGGAAGGCTGCTGGCCTGGCCCAGAGGTCCTGTGTTCTTCTTCACATCCTTCTGCCTCCATCTGCTGGCAAGGAAGGGTTAAATCCCACATTTCCAGGGTACAGGGGAGCCCAGCAGCTGGAGTCCTTCCAGCACATGAAGACAAGCATCTTATGAATGAACTTCCCGAGTCAGTGTCCTTGCAATGGAAAAACATTGCATCAGGGACTGCCCTGTGGCTCCAAACCTCATTTTTCCAAGGAGAGCTCAAGTGTCACTGGAAACCTTACTCCCATGCTTGCCTAAACAGATGTCCTTAAGAGAAGGAAGAGAGCTGCAAGGAGATGGATGGCTGATCTTTTCTCATGCTGGTGTGCTGAGGTTCACAGAGGGAACCCGTACGGAGGGCAGAGCAGCAAGTTTGCAAAGTTTGGCTGCTCCTACTGTGCCTATGGAACAGAAAACATCAAGACCTCCAACAGAAAGCAGGGGTGAGATGAAGGCATCTTTTAGTGCCAAGTGAACTTGGTAGCTCGACCTCAGAGCTCTGCAAAAAACCAACCCAGCCCCAACCCCAACTGCTGAAGCTGAGGGGGAGGGAGGAATGAAAACCCAGCGCTCCAGCACTGCTCAGCAAAGGTGTGATGGGAAAGGAGGTTACTGCTCACCAGTCTGGTGCAACATTTTTCTTCTAATAGCTTGACTGGTACAGAAATGGAAATTCTTTCTGGGTGTTATTTCTAGACAGAGACTAATTGACTAAGAATAATATAGGCAGCTTTCACACCACCATGCTGGTTTCGGCAGCAGCGGAGGCCAGCTGTGTTTTCTTTCTGGTGAACGGTGCCTACAGTTTTCATCCAAGGTCAGTCCAGAGGGATGTTAAAGAATAACAATCTGCTGACGCTTTGTCCTTCAAGGGCAACACCGTGTTAAGGATCCCAAAGCACAAAGTATTCATTTTTAACTGTAATACAACAGGATCCATAGGTGCCACCTGAGAAGGGGAGGCATGGTGCCAAGCACTGTTCAGAGCTGTCTCACGCCGCCCACAGAAGGGGAACGGAGGCACAGAGCCCTGGAGAACACTGCTCGAGATTGTGCAGAATGTGATAAAGCTGCAGCTAGAACTCTGATGTGTGGAACAACTTTGCTTCTTCAGTTGTTGCTCTTAATTATAACATAGAAACGCCGCTAATTCCCGAATAGAAACAACTATCCTTGGTATATACCAAGACTTATCAGATTGCTGGTACTGAAACGGATCCACCTTGGCTTTTTGAACTCGCCTGGTCAGAAACCCATGGAAGAAGTGACTCCTACCTACTGCATATAGGGGAAAGAAGAGCTAGAGAGGCTGACAACCTAAACCAAACCAAACGTGCTGACCATTTGGCAGGGAAAGTGCTGGGAAGGAACACCCTCTGTGCCAGTGCCAGCTGCTGCGGTCAGCTTGGTGTGGTCACGTTGGAACACACAGAACATGTCCAAGGTTCTGTGGCTGCAATTTCAGGGTTGGTGGTGGACAAGTTGGTTGGTGCCGATCACAGAGACATGGGAACAACTGTTTCTTTTTCCCTGATGCCTGTGGTTCCCCTGAAGCCTACAGGGATGATGCCTGTCCCCTGCTACCCCAGCAGAACATCCTCTCTTGGGGTACAACAAGATGCAGCTCAGTGCCTCTCCTCCCCAGCATCTGGTTTCTTCAGCTGCTGTCTGCTCTGCTCCCAAAGAAATCCAGTGGGAGTCAAAGCAGCACAACACCCAAAGCAGAAGATCCTACCCTTAAAACCCACACAGGCAAAGCCTGGAAATTGCCATTTTAGGGATAAGAGGAACACACAGAAATGCATAATCTCTTTCCTGACTATGGCTTTGCCTCCTTGAGAAGCACAGCTGGCCAGATGTGCTGTACTTCTGCCCATACTGACAGCACGTCCACCTGAACTGTGACTTTATCAGAACACCCTGCCTATGGAAAACCCCCCAGGTTAAAACAGACACTGTGGTCACTGTCAGAGCTGGTCACCAAGAGCTTCAGCCAGACGGAGAGCACCAGGGCTGTGGGCAGGTTTGGGGTGGCCAGGAACACTGGGCCACTGTCCTTTGCCTGCACTCTAGGAGACACTGTACATAGGAGATTGTCAAACAGACAAGGAAAACAAAGAGTTTACCTGCTCACCAACTTTCCCTGGCCGGCCGCGGTTTCCTGGCTCACCCTGCAGGACAAGGAGAGAGAAGGCACACGGGTTACTTGATTCCCCCCGCTCAGACCCTCAGCACAATGTGATTCTTTGGACACTCATGATTTGGGCTGCTGTGTGGGAATTGTGGAAAAACTGCAAGAAACAATATCTTACAAAAACCACTGTGACTTGAAAGAGAATTCAAAGCATGAAACACAACTGACACAAACACAGAGCAAACACTTGCTGTTATGGGGGGAAACACCCCAAAAGCAGCTGGTGCTGCTGCAGTAAAATAACCTTCACAAAACCAAACTCTGACATGGAAACATAAGCTGTTGTCTACTTTTCTGTGGCACAGCCTAGTCCTGGTTGCTTTATCCCCACGTTTAAGTGAGTCCTCATCAGGGATGCTCCCAAAGTTGGGGTGTTTCTGACCCATGAAAGACTAAGTAACACAGATGAAGACAGAAACACAGCAGCAGGAGGAAGAAAGTAGGAAGGACCCTGATCAACCAAGGGATTTGAGAAGCATTCAGGGAAAGCAAGAGTACAAACACCATGGGGAGGTGTAGTTCCTGAATGACAGGGGAGAAGGGATCCAAGAAAATTCACCTGCTAGTGGGAGTGTCACTAGAATAAAAGACAACCCAAACATTCCCAGGTGATGCTGCACCCTGATTCTGCTCTTGCAAAATCTTGAGCAGGGGCACGTGACTGTCAGATGGAGCATCCACATGAAAACCACATAAAGAACCCACACGAGCTAAACCACAGTGCAGGATGAGAGAAATTCAGAGAAAGAGAAAAATGAGGGGTGCAGAGAAAAGCAGGAGGAGGAGAATTTAAAACCCACCAGGGATGAGGGCAGCCGTGGCAGCACTGGAAGGCCAGCAGCGTGCCCCTGTCCAGCCTCACTGCTCACCCGTATTGTCTCTGGGTGACGGCAGCTGTATTTTCTCAGTAGATGGATACTCCAGATGTGCTGCCAGACCACATTTTTGCTGTTTTACTGTTGGAAGAGGTTGTTTTTGTTGGGTTTTCTCTTTCCTTTTTGAGTGTGGGTTTGTGGAGTGGACTGCCCTGGGATGGTTCCTGCTGCTAATTAGGCAGCAAAGATAGGAATGATGTGCATTGTTTCAGAACAAAAACGTGGAGAAGCAATGGAAAATAAAATGAGATGATGGAGCGGGAGTTGGTTAATATCAAAGGAACAACACACTTGTTTATAATAAAGCACATGACTTAAAAAATGCACCATCATTCTTTTTGCTAAAGAAACCAAGCAGAAGCAGAGACCCCAAAATTCAGAGAAAATGAGAAATCCTCTGTTCCCCTTGTCCTCTCTAGAATGACTACCCTAGGCTTGGAGCATGATAAAGTTGAGAAAAGATACTTTCCTGTTCCTTTCCTCACTCCCATCCCCTGCTTCTCTGATCGTAAACAAACTCTTTCCTCACCTTTGAACCATCGGGACCAGGTCTTCCTGGAAATCCCTTCCGGCCAGATCGACCCTGAAATACATGGAACAACAATAAATGTAACAAGCATGCAGTTGCCCTTGGTCACAGCAGTGTGCCTGTGAACCCATACGGTGCAGCTCACAAGCGATGCTGCCAGGAAATTCAGGGTGCCAGAGATGTAGCAGCCCTAGCTGAGGCCAAGGCAACACAGGAGGAAAGCTCTGGGTCTCCAGCAACACCAGGTTTGATCCATGGGAACATGCCTGGGCAGCTGCTCCAAGTTTCAGCCCATTTCTGACCCTCCAGCTCAATTCCATCACTCAAACATTACATCAGAAACATCATGGACTATAATCAACAAGTCAAGGGCTTTGGCACTGTCCTTTAGTTTATTATGTGCCGCATTCAGATGGATTCATTCTACTTCCGGCAGTTTTCTTGTAGCAATGCCAGCAAGGACACCAGCAGCCTGAGCATCCGAAGATGGTACTCTCCCTAGTGTTGGCAGGGACTCAGCCACATAAGCTTCTGCTGGGCTCCATCCCTGGCATCCAGGAGGATCTGGGAGAAGGACTGTCCCTACAGTGGGGGAAGCCAGGCTGACATTCAGAGCTACAGCTCAGAAAAAGCAGAAAGAAACCTGCAGACCAAAAGGTTCACATTGAGCCTTCCCTTTGGCTTAGAAGGATGATTACAGGGCTGTGCCACTGGAGTAACTGGATTTATTAGCTTGCTCCAGAAAGGAACAAAAGTGGCTACCAGAATAGTGGAGGAAATGCAAGATAAAACATTTATTTTCTGATCCACTTTGAAGCTCCAGCACAGTTACCAATTTTCAAGATATCTTACTACCCTGCAATGACAATTATGTACATAACCATTACAAAATCATGAGCTAGCAAGCTCATGGATATAATATTCTTTTTTGCTTCTTCTAACTGTGTTTCTGTGATACATCACTGTGTTCAGAGCGATGTAGAGCTCAAAAAGGACTGCCTCACTGTCAGGTCTTCTTCATTTCTTTTCCCTCTACTCACTGAAAAATATGATAAATCAAGGAAGAAACATCAGGGCTGGTTACAAAGATGGCTCCCAGTCAATGTGCTTTATCTTGGGGATGAACTATTTAAACGTTAGAGGGTTTTTCAAGGTCTGAGACTTTAAGCCAGTTATAAAATTAGTGTCCCACTCAACACCCTGTGCAAGACACTTCCTTGACTTTCAGCCATCCTGGATCAAGCAATTGGACCAAACCCTGGACAACACAATATTTCTCAGAAGGGCAGATCACTTTCCAAACCAGGAGGTTTGAAGTTTTATCTTGATTTAACTAAAATTCCATTTAAAGGTCAACAGAGCTGGTAGTAACTGAGTGAATGACTGAAACCTACCTCCGGACCAGGGACTCCTGGTGGTCCTAAGGGTCCTTCATCTCCCTGGGGTGAAAAGAAATTAAAATAAAGGGCAAAGCAGTGACTAAATTTGGACTCACCATGCAGCAAGAAAGAAAAGTCTGCAGTATGAGCAGCAGTTAAACACAAGCTGTGTGCTCATCTGCTGCATTTTAACAACTGAGTCTTTCCAAATCCTAGAGCAAGCAGCTCAGCATCTCTCAGGTTTTTCATCTCCCCTCCTTATCTCAGGAAAAAAAATCTAAAGTCAAGTCTGCCAGTAAAGGCCATCCAAAATGGGACCAAAGTCAACACCAGTTGAGTGGGTCTATCATGGGCTGGATTTGGCCCATGGGGTACCCTGGACATGCTCACACGACTCTGCTTCATTTGATTTGGCAGGGATATGAATGCTGTAGAGCTCTCTACTCTCTTTCTTTTTTTCTTTTTCTTTTTCTTTTTCTTTTTCTTTTTCTTTTTCTTTTTCTTTTTCTTTTTCTTTTTCTTTTTCTTTTTCTTTTTCTTTTTCTTTTTCTTTTTCTTTTTCTTTTTCTTTTTCTTTTTCTTTTTCTTTTTCTTTTTCTTTTTCTTTTTCTTTTTCTTTTTCTTTTTCTTTTTTTTTTTTTTTTCCCCCCACAAAAAGGGTGTTGCAAAATTTCCCACAGAACCATTTGGCAACCGTATGAAGGTTTCCCTTTTGCTTTCAAATGGGACTACGCATGCTGCAGGATGGAGCTATCTCAAAATCTCACCCAGCAATTGGACTCGGTCCTCTCCCTTGGCTCTACACCAATTTCTAATATGATAGGATCAGATCGACAGTTTCTAGGAGACCTTCAATTAAGCTTCACAAAAATTATCTCAAGTGTCTAAAACCAACTGCCAAGAGAGAAATTAAAAGCGCCCTTGGCAGCCACAGTTCTGGCTGTTCTCATTTAGGTGGTCAGCCGTGGTAATGAAGTGGCACGAGCTGGCGGGCTGAAGATGGGGCTGGAAGTCAGGAACCAGCTCAGTGGGCTCAGACAAACCACCCACAATGCGCCACATTTCTAAAGAAGATGTAACCCACAGCCTTGACCTACCGCTTTGGGTAACAGCGGCAGTAAAAGCACGGTGGCATGGGCTGGTGCACATTCAGAGTCCTTCAGCACAGCTTATGTCGAACTCCAGGTCCACATCTTCACTCTCACTTTTACACTCACTAACCAGAGTAAATTGAAGGCAGCTTGGTCATGCCTGCCTGAACCTGGAATGCAGGGCTTCGATTCCCTTTGTAAATTGCCTAGAATATATTTTTTTTCCTATTTCAGTGCAAATAAATGAGCTAATTTGCATTAATCCCATTTAGAGAGCAAGCAAAAGAGTTCCCGGAAAAAGTTAAGAATTATTAGTGCTATTAAACCGAGCTCCTGCCCATGCGTGCACTGAGTACTATTTGCACAACGTCTCATGGCTCTGGACAAACAGCTTACGCTGGCCAAAATGAGACGACACTGGAGCCACTGGAGTTACAACAGGATTAGCAGAGGGCTCTCACGCCTTCTCTGCTGCTGCTATCAACTATTTGCAGCTCCAGGACAATTAAATCAATGACAATTATCCCTTTTTAGTGACAGTGAGTGGAACGAAGCTTCAAGTTTTCACGTGAATTGACAAGCGAAAGCGGCAAGCTCCGAGATGCTGGGGCAAATGGATCTTTGCAGAGCAGCAGTTTCAATCTGTGCACTTTGTACAAAAGGATATCGGATGCAGAGTCTTGCAGTTGAAAGAAAACACACTTAAAAGGAGCAGAAAGCAAAAGCCAGGTCAGGGCATGCCTGTGCAAGGGGACGTGCAGGGAAAAGGGCACCAACATCCGCCCTGGGTGTGTGTGGGTGCAGGGGAACGGACTTGAAAAGAAAAGCCAGGGCAGAGCTGAGGGTCAGCAGATGCCAGCAGCGACTGGAAGCAAAGATCTTGATTGCAACGCAGTGGGAGCTCCTCTTCTGAGGGCCTCTGATTGCTGAATATTAGCATCTGCTTCCAGACTCAGAGGACCAGAGGATTTCAAGTCCCAGGCACCACTTCAGCATGCATTAGTCTTCAAAATTCACCATTATTCTTGAAATTCAATCTGCTTCTGGTCTGAGGACACTCACCTCCTGTCCGGGCAGTCCTCTCGGCCCAGGTAAACCTCGTGCTCCTGGCTTGCCCTGAGCAAGAGCCAAAGGAAAAGACACTCAGAAAATAGAAACATAAGCTCGGAAGGGGGATTAAATTGAGAAAGTCTCTTTCACAGCTATGGGACATCATCCAATGTCAATTTTGTTACAGAAAAAAAAAAA
>VZTO01013547.1:1686-28364 GCA_013400615.1 Syrrhaptes paradoxus
GGCTCTCAATGGTGTCAAACCACGTGGGTTTTCAGTGCAGTCTAAAGAAAGAGACTGACATCATACAGAGCTTAAAGGAAGAAATATGGAGACTGATTTACATACAGCTCAATACACCAGCACAGCAGGACTGAGTCTTTCTGTGGAAATGAAATGTAGATAAAGTAGAGGGTTTTTAAGAGCGACTGAAGACTACCAGTCTGGTGAACGTTTCCTGTCTCCATTTCACACTGAAGAGAAATTGTGGATCCTTCTCAGTATCTGCAAACTTCAGAGTGTATTACAGGTGATTTCCTTATGTCACCCTGCCAGAAGTCTCTTATTGCAGTTTGTTCTTTTAAACATTTCCTCTTACATTTTAATTCTCATTTATTAACCAATTAAATTGTAGCTTATCAAGATTCTTTTCTTTCCCTTCCCCATGGCTTCCTTGGCAATCTGTGCTGCCCTTGGGCCCTGTTTTGGAATACACTAAGACTTAGCAGGCAGGAAATGTTGAGGAACACATATTTGTTTACATGTTTAAGACAGGGCAGGTGGTCATACAGGCATTCACAGCAGCTCAGGCGCAAAGCCTTGATCAGAGAAAACAAGGTTAAATAACTTTTCTAATTAAGGGTGTAAAATCAGCATGCACTTCAAATACCTCCATGCAGCCTGTTTGGTAGAACAGAATTCAGTTCTTTTGCCATTAGATAACAAGAATTAAGTTTTTATTTACCTTCTGATGATGTAACTGGCAAGTTTGAGATGAGAAGAATACCACCTCTTTGCTAGATGAGCCTTTCACTGCAATACCTGGCAATACTCATGCACAATATGAAGTGTGTGTGTCTGTGTATATATGCATAACTCACACAAACCCCTCAAATTAAGTTGAGAAACAATCCTTTAATGCTGCTCAATAAAAATTAAAAATGGTTCAATTCAGGGGAGATTTTGTGGTTATCATGTCCTGAAAGCACATTGTCTTTGACAGGGGGAAAGGTTCAGGCACAACTGCTAGACCCCAGAGCTTCCAGAGCTCAAGGCTAGGCAGCTGTGGAGCCAAAGCACACTGACATAGCAGCTGGAGAGCAAGTTTTTGGCCCCTACTGCAGGAAGCAGCAAACTTATTTTGGGGAATGCAGACTCAGGCATTACTGTGCCACCCTTCTGTTGGAAAGAACAAGTAAAGCTCACATAACGAGAGATGGGTGTTCAAGGATCAGCCCTGCTGAGGGATGTTACCATCTTATGATCATTAAGCAGGGAGATTGCTGAAAGTCAATGTTCTGAATCCCAGGAAAGAGTAGGAGGGACAGGTTAAAATGGAGGCCAAAGGTCCCTGGAAGGAAAGACAGGACAGACAAGTTACCAGTCTTAAAAATCATAAAGTTTAGACAACAGGTTCAGAAATTAAGGGAAAAAGTGGCCAAGTTCCTAAAGAGTTGGCAGCACAATGCTGGAAAAGAGCTGAAGCCTGGTCAGAGGGAAGAGAAAGACCACTGGAGGAAAGAATAGACCTAGCAAAAACTGGAGCTTTGAAGGAGAACACTGTAGAGTCATCAAGCCTAGCTCAGCACCCCCATAGTCAATCACTTCAGTACAACCCTCCCCAGAAGTGGTCAAACCAGAAGAGCTTCTCCAGCCCTTCTGTGCCCAGGCCCCATGTTTTGCAGTGTGGCCACTAATGTTTAAGCTTCTATTGGAAATGATATTACCTGGTGCATTATAGGATAGTAACCTAGGCAAGAAACAAACACCACCACCACCCCCCAATTGGTTTGTATGGTCTATGAAGAGGAAAGCTGAGAAGGAAAAAAGCTTATGAGTGGGATTGCATATGGCATGGATGCTGCAATAGAGCAAGACAGGGACAATAAATCCAAAATCCTTCTGATGCATCCTGCTCCTATATAGGTTTGACTCAGCACAGTTCCATGATCTCTACAAGCTCTGCAGACCTCGAGCACACAGGTGCTTGCAGACTGGCTGTGAACACTCATGTTAGGACATTAAAAACTTTGACTGCAATATCATACTGAGCAGTGCAGGCACAAGCAGCATGAACTTGTTTAAATTTGACCAGCTGTGGCTTTGGATGAAAGATCTGGAGGACAATTAATTTAATTCTGGCTTTTGTCCCAGAATACATTTAAGCCTTTTATCATTATTATCATTATTATTTTAGAAACACAGATATCAAACATTATAAACAGCCCTCAATTATGGTGCTTCTATTGAGATCAAATGCATGATTCTCTGTTAGTAATGACTATTGAAGATATTAAAAATTGACTTTCCTCTTTTTGTTTATTTAGGAATGGACCTCTTTTTAATAGCACAAAGTAATGGAAAGCATTGGTCATTCTCTATTTGGAAATTTGAGATTATTTTCAGTTCTCGTCCGTGCAGCTGGAGAAGGCCAGGAAGAAGTCTTTAAATATTAACATTTGAGCACAATTCAAGCCAACTAATGACACTTATTTTGGGACCTTGTACTAGAATTGCAGTTATTTCTAAAACACAACTGGTGTTTTTCAGTAAGCCAGAATTACTTATAAAAGCCAATATACACCAAAGGGGTGGTATAAATTTGAGCTGCCATACATGCCAAACATGTCTTAGGGACATGGTTTAGTGAGTTAGGTGGTGTTGGGTTGGACTTGATGATCCTTGAGGTCTTTTCCAACCTTAATGATTCTGCGACACTATTATTTCTGTTTCAACTGCAGTATTCTCCATTATGGCCCACCTTCTGTTTTGGTTCTCAAGTCAGTATGCATTTCCAGATCTAATCATTCCAGTGCTGAAGACACAGAGGAATCAAGCTGTGTTACAAACACACACAAAAAGACTTTGTGTATTACTTTAAAATGTGAAACTCTTAAGAGTGGTGGCAAAGGGAGAGGACTGTGGGTGTCACATGGACCAGAAAAAAAGAAAAAGACATGCATAATAATTTCAGTTTTACTGGCAGTATAATAAACAGCTCCTAAAGACTCTATGGAGTAAGACACAACAGGTTTTGGGCAGCCCAGGCCTGAAAAACAACAACAAAAAAAGGCGGAGTCCAAATGAATGAAGAAAATAATGAGTGGCCAAGAGGTATAAAGGTCAAAAATATGCTGATTATGTGAAAGTATTCACGTTTTTGTCCTATTTGATTCCTTTAAAGTAAGCCACTTTGTCACAGAGAAACAAACCCTTTTTCCTCATCAGTTAAATTACAGTAACTTCTTCAGAATCCTGTGTTCCATTCAGAAAGCGTAAAATGGGCTAACAGAGGTTGTTGGGTCAAATTTTATTCTGACAAACATGTCTATAACTTAAGAGATGTCAGTGTAAAAGGTGAGGCACAATATTGAGAACAGTTACATACTGATCTGTAGCTCAAACTATATTGCTGTATCTGTCAACAAAGCAAAGTTCACAGTAGGTAGATTTTACTCCCACCTACGACCATGTCTTATTATCACAGTTGAAGTACTATTATAACTTATCAGATTACTGCCCAAATTTCCAAGACAAATAAATCAAAGTGTATTTTTTGGCATTTAAAATTCAAGGTGGTAAAATAAAAGCATATACATGAGGAAATTAAATATAATGAGAATACGGATAAAGCACACCTCCAAGCTTTTTAAAAATTAGCAACAGAAGCCTTCAGTTTGATCTGTGATATCCATATATTCATATTCTTGTGTGATAATATGTTTTGTGATACATACTTATTCATCAGAGATCAGAACAGCTCTGAAAAATCAAGCTAAAATTTAAAGACGTGTTGTTTGGCATCTTTAGTTTGTGTTAGACCAGGTGACAGTTGTTGGAAGATCATTTTAATTTAACAACTTTTTGTTTTGTTAACAAAGAAAAACATCGTCCAGCCAAATTCTGCTCACAGTGAATAAATATTTCTCCTCCATTAGACCAAATATTTTAATTTGTCATCTTAATAGCTAGGGGTAAAAGAGCTGAAAATATTTTTTCCTATATGGACTCAAATATATTTGAATGATGGTTCAGTGTTTTATGGGAGGTGATTATTGCTCCATATTCAGTATTGCTGAGGTTATGTCTGCAGTACTGCATCTTCACACTTTGGTCATTATACTTTAAAAACTTGACAGATTTCTAAGGAAAGCAACAGGCCTGCTCAGTTTAAAAAAGAAAATCAAAAAGCATTATTGGCAAATCTCCTTGTTTGTAGAAGACTGTAAAAAAGATTAGCATATGCTGGCATTGGGACTAGTAATAATTGACAAAACATGAGACTGAACAGATTTACGGAAGAGGATTCTATCAGTACCTGTTAATCTGACAGCTACCGCCACTGGCTCAAGAAGCCCCCGAGACACAAATTGTTGGAGAGTAGCCTGTGGAAACATGATCTCCGTTTTTTCATTCTATTCCCTCATTATCTGCTTTTAGTCCCTGTCAGACAAGATCCCAGAGTAGCCTGACCCTTTACACTGATGAGGCGCCTTTCTCATCCTCTGCCTTCTTTCTCAGATGAGACACTAAGAAAACCAGTTAATTCTAAAGGGTATTTAGCCCTGGGAACAAGCCACTTGCAGAAAAACATCTGCCCTTCCCCTAAATTCTTTAAAGAACAAGGGCAGTTTAGTATGCTTGAACCCTTGTTTCTGTTTTAAAAAAGAAAGAAAAAAAGGGACAGACTACAAGATTACAAAGTTTAGTGTGGGCCAACAGCTCTACACAGTTAACCATTTAGATGTTTTTTTACTAGCACAGAAATTAGTAAGACAGTTATAAATTCTGCACTTCAGATGCACATAAAATTTCTAATACTGTGAACAGTCTGAACACAGAGGTGTGTTCAGGACAAAGTCGGAAACAGTAAAATTGGCTACTCCACCAGATTTCATCTAGTATTTGGATAACTAAGTGCAAGATTCAGTGATGTCCAGTAATCCTCTGTCAGGAGTAAAACTATCTCATTACTGCAACTGATAGCAGAAGCCTTCACATTTGTGGATCTTGCTTATAGTTGTCACAGGCACATTTGACTCCATTAGAAAGACTCTCTATTATCTGTAATTCTCAAAAGATGCTTCCATTGCAGCATTGTTTCATTTCTGTCGTGAAGACATACACTTAAAAAAAGAGACAAGTAATTTTTTTATAATAGATTTTTGTCCACATATAAGCCTTTACCTAGAAGTTTAGCTGTAAAGGTAAGTGACATTAAACAAGTAGGGTTAGATTGCAATCCAGCCTAAGCAGCAAATATTGCCTTTGGAGTGACTTCCAGGTAGGTGAGGATATTACTTGCTTCTTTACAATCTCACAATCTCACAGAGCTGCTAATTGGAAATGGAATAGGGAAAATGCATTTATTGTTAGCTCTGCTCTTCACAAAGGATTTTGGCTGCTGATATCCTTTGGCATAACCCATTATTTAGTGTGGATTTCCTGATTAACATGGTTCAAAAAGTTAGAAAGTTCTGAGAAGTAAATGTTCTGTTTTCACAAAAATCCCTGTCAGGATAATGAGTCAAAGACCACAGAACAGCATTCAGACCTCGTCAAGCTCAATATATTAACACAACTCTTTAGCAGTAATGCATGCTTCAGTGTGTTGATGTATATTATTTTAAATGCAACAGTAAATTATAACTGCCAAGAAATCAGTCAGGTTCTTGAAGAAATCTACAGCATATATGCACAGTCCTTTCAAATTACATAATTTTGAGGAAATTTGGATTATAACAAACTGTTTATATGTAGATAGAACCTGGTTATCAAATCAAGCTAAGCCATGCTTTGTGTGCTGGACAATGTTAGGCATATTTTTCTGCAGTGAGAATATTAAATAAATCAAAATAAATGACTTGATGGCTGTTTTATCTAGATGTGATGAGACACAGAGAAAGCAAGTGAGCCCAAGTCTTGCACGTGCAGCTTCAAAGACTGCATTCAGTAAGACCATGGAAATCAGTTAAATTGCTTGCAGAAAATCTATTTGTTCAAAGCAGGATCAGAACTTGATCCAAAAAGTCATCCTTTGATCATACCCATGTCTAATGTCAAGGCTGTAATATCACACTACACCATCTTTGCCAATAATGTAAATGTGAGCAATCCTGTGTCTCACACCAGCAACGCAGTGTGTGCTGATACAGCTGTTCAGAGGCAAATGCTGTAAACTGCATCACTGCAATAAGAACGACGAAAAATAATCCCTAAAAAGGGTGGAATTTTGACCCAACTGGACTCAGGTTTTTAACACGGCCACAAAAACCTGTGTTGACCCAGCTGACGGGTGAAAATGAACACCTAATGATGGATGAGGTTTCTTAGGCCAGTTTAATCACCAGGACCAGTGTATTATAAAACTGTGTCCCAAGTGAGCTGCCAAAGTAGATTCTCCAGGTGTTCTGCTAAAGACTGCAGCAAAGGAATAAAGAGATAGCAACTTTTATAAATGGGAGATCTGAAACATATTTTAGTTGCAATGAAAAGCACTCATGCTACTACTGACTTTATCCAAAACTGTGAGGACAGTGATAATTTATATCTTAAATCTGACCATTTTTCCAAGTTGGTATCATAGCCATACACATTGTAAACCATGATTTGGATCCCATGGGAAAAGCTCAGGAGTATCAGTTCTAGGATACATAACATCAGATCATGAGATGCTAGTGGCTGAGTTAATGGAAAAATATTAATGGAACATACATTTAAACAGTCAGAAAAATTAGCTAGGAACAAAAAATATCTGGGCACTTTGTGAACTCAAGGACCTCAGGTCAAGGATGAGGAAGACTTCTTTTTGAGAACCATGGACAATGCTTCAAACACAATTTATCCAGAGCAGTTGTTCTAGAATTGATTTTAAAAATGCTTACCACAGAGAAAATAAAAGTGTTTCACCATCTTAGCCTAACCTTTACAGGCCTACAGAAGAATATACTCTACCACTATGAGGAGACGACTTAGCTTCTTGTCGTGGGTTAAGCAGAGGAGAGTTAATTTTTTTTTCTTTTTTCCCTTCTCTTCATAAATAGCTAGCAAGAAGCTATGTTTTGGATTCCTGCTCAGGAGAACACTGATATGAAAAGAACGTTTATAGTTATTGCTAGGATACCCTCAAGGACAAAATATATTCAGCCTCTCTCCTCTCCATAGATGGGGGTGGGGGGGGGAAGAAACAGTCGGGCTTCTAGCTTGGGATTTGCTTTTAGGTCAAGATTGAGAAGCAGACTGACCAATTATTCCATCCCATGCATGTCATACCCAGTATATAGGTGAGGACCCTTCTGGGAGTGCTGGCTTTTTCACTTCCCTTGGGCTCCGGATTATCTCGCTCCGGGTCCCTGCATTTGCTCTCCCAAGGCCTTGTTTTCCTCCCCTCACCACGGATGCCATTAGCTCTCGGCCCGGGACGCTCGATATCTCCATTCCGTGAGTGCCTCCGGGAGCGGCGCACCCCCCCCTTCCCCTCCTTTCCCCCCGCTTTTGGGGGAATCATGAGTGCGGTTTCTGGGGATCATTAGCTGACAACAGGCTGAGCCTTTTGGGGGGGGGGCAGTATCATTGTGTATCACCCATTCCCTCCCTCCTCTGGGGTCATTGGCCGGGAGTGGGCTGGGCCTTTGGTCATCAGGTGGGGAGGGGCAGAATCACTGTGTATCACATTGCATATTTGTATATAGTATTATTTCCAATATTATTGTAGTTTAGTTATTAAATTGTCCTTATCTGAACCCATGAGTCTTCTTTGCCATTTACCTCTTTAATTCTCTCCCCTATGATTGGGTGGGGGCAGGGACTGTGTGAGCGGGTGTGTGTAGTTTGGCCCCCAGCCAAGGGCCAACCTGCCACACTTCTGAATACACTATGAGAAGCATTTCTTTTTTCTTTTACAAGTTGCCCAAGACATCATCCATTCATCTTCCAGTCACTTGCACAAAATTAAGGGCACAGAGCACAGTGTTACTGGTTAATGAAGAATGGCAAAACATTCTCTTTCCAAAATCTGTGTCTAAGGGAGAAGACAGGCATTATATTGTGAAAGAACAGTGCAAGTCACATACTCCCTTCTCTATCAATTGATATTTACCTCTTCATGGTCTGTGAAAAAATCGACATATTTAACAGCACTGATACAAAATCACTGATAGAAGAGAGGGAGGTTAAAAGAAAGCACTTGTTTTCTGACATATGGTCAAGAGTTCCACCTTAAACTGCTGGCTTTCGTTAGCTTCCTCACTTTCCACAACAGCATCCTTGGAAAGATACTGCTCCAAATCACTTGCATCTAAAACCCACTTTCTTTTACAGAATCAGCAATAGACAATAAATACCCTAAGGAACTAATGAGGTGTTTTGTGACTGGAAATGTATCCAGGTCCAAGTAGAGTATTCCGTACAAAAAGGCAGCTCCTTCACCATTAGAGACGTGAGACTTTGCTGCATATTGTGTCAGAGGGCAAAAGGAAGAGAAGGCAATGAAACCATTAATCAGCTCCTCTGTGAGGTGAACATCAGTTTGTGTTCCTTGCAGCACCACCACAGAGAAAAAAACAATCCGCACAACCTCATACTAAACATCCAGACTTCAGTGTCAACTAAGTTACAAGATACACCTTAGAAAATACACAATTCTTGTTCTCTCATGGATTCTTAATCACACAGGTTATAGTTGTGATCTAAGGAAAAATAAAAGAACATTAGGGAAAATCAAGAATGCTGTTTAAACAAAATACTGTATGTTGTTGAGCACTTAGATAATTTTGCTTTAAGAAAATTACTTCAGGACATAAACAAAAATGTACAATCAATCATTAAATCAAACAATTATATTAAGGTTCAATTTACAAAAGGTTAACAAATAATTAATAGCTGTTTTAGTAAATAGGTATTTACTTCTCATCTATTATCAATCCAACAGATAGCTTCTAGCTGTCTATAGAACTTTCTACTGATGCGCTTATAACCCTCCCTAATATATACTGCACGTTTCTCTAACATGAATTACAACATCTAGAAATCATTTATTAACCCTTCATAAAATTCTAAATAAAACTTAATATGAAGCATGACTAACTTTATGCTATTTCAGTCCCATACCCCAGGACACATAAAATACTAGCTTTTTCAAGTCTTTATTTAAAATCCTACATTTTAGTTGGGAGCCACTTCACTAGCCACAGGATCACAAATGCCTACGGTGGCTGAGCCAACACACCGCAGACACAAGAATTGAAACAAAAGTGGTGGAGGAAAATCACAGGGAACAATCAGGTTCTTCCAAAAGAAATGTCCTGTCTTTTTTGTTGGAACAAACATTGATAGCATGACAACAGGATCAGAAAGCAAAAAAAACTGAAGTCTGTTGTAATCCAAGACACTGTTTTTCCTTATTTTTGGAAAAAAAAATCCACAATACATTATAATATAAATAAATAAAACAGAAAACACAAAGGTAAATTCCAAAACTCACCGCTAAGAGCTTAAAAAGGCAACAGCCAACTATTTCTTGGATGCAGCCTAAACTTCTCTTACCTGTAAATTTTCAATATACTTAGAAGTCTAATTTAGTGTATCAGACTCAGGGAACAAGATATTTTATATTTAGGTCTCCCTTTTTTCCATTCGGTCCTTTCATCTTCAAACCCCCACCTTAGTTTTTTCCACCAAATTACCTGGTGTTGGTTTAACAAAGTTCAGCTCAGACTTAGACTTTTCCTTCACTTTCGGAGCCTCTGTCTTCATTTTCACAGACCTCCACAAGGTCTTCACACTCCTGTGACTTCTCTTCCTCCTCCTCATCTCCAAAAGTCTCTTCTTGCATTGTAGTAAAAGTGAAAGACCTGGCAGCAACTTGTGCAGCCAGACCAGATGTGAAGTTTAAATCTGTTGATATGTGGAGCTGGGCCAGCCTATGCTTGACTTTTGAATGCAATGCATCCTTAGAAGGAGACTGTGAAACCTCCACTCCATCTCCATTGCTCGGCTTGAGTTCTTCAACTTCCCCTTCATGCTGATAACACATTCTTTCTTCATCCCTTGTAGAAATACCTTCATTATTAGTACTGTCTTTGTTTTTCAGCCTCTCAGGATCTTCATACAAATATTCTGTCCTGCTTTTATCAGCAACATTCACTTTGGGATTACAGTCTTTTTCTTCAGATTTATCACAAATTTGGCTGCAGTCCTGCTTTTCTGTATCTGAATTCATATGTGATTCCAAATTATTTAGTAGCGTCGGTGGTTCTACAGGAGACAAGGGTTTCACTGCAGCTTAAAAAGGGGGAAAAATAAAATAACTAAAAGCAAGCTACTAAATATAATTAATTTATTTGTATCTGAAAAGATGCAAAATTCTAAGGGTCAAAATGGCTCAAAAAACCCCCCAAAACAACAGAAACAAGACCCACAATCAAACAAAACTTAAAATAAAGAAGTGTTTTCTAACCACAAAGCTGAAGTGAAATGTGATAGCTACTTGTTGCAACTACTCCTTAAAATCTGTGACGTAAAGAGACAGCACAAAATTTATGATGTTTAAAACTGGCATCAAACACAGATGATGCATTCAGTGTTAAAGTAAAAAACAAGTAAAACTACTGCACTGTATACAGGTTTGAACTGTCTTCATTTTAAACAACCTAATCCAATAAAGACAGCTGGTACATGAAAAAGTCCTTATAGGCAATATCTGATCTCATACACCACAACATATAAATACAACACGTATTCATACAGTCAGGTAAGGTGTCCTCACAAATAAAGTGTGGTTTAATTTAGCCTCTCTTGAAGTTAGTAGCAGCAGCGAGTCCCATTGCCAGCAACGGGATGCTTGCCAGGAAGTCTCTCCTCCCAGTGTTAAGGGTTAGTATAACTCGGTACAATCACTTCTTGAAGAACAGACGTATTCCTTTTTAAGAAAACGATATAATGTCCATTTCGAAGTATCAGATTCCCTAAACTGCCGTAGCTCCATTAGAGTAGCAGCACGAACATAAATGAGAGCGGCAACAGCAGATTCCCAAGTAGCATTTCCCTTTCTAATTCCATTCTGACTTTACCCCTGCAAGCAGAGACGAAAATAACTCTGGGAAATACACAAACTTTTCACGGGAAACAAAATTTATGGTATTAGGATTTTTCCATTGCATCCTATTTCAGTAATATTTACTTTAGCAATTTGAAGGCAGGTGCATCATTATGGTTGTCATATTGATAATTATTAGCACACTGAAAGACTGTGGCTTCGAATTTGTATTGTTTGTTTTAAAACCTTACATAGCAAAGGAGCACTGCCCCAGACTCATCTCAGTTGTTAACAGGATAGTTATTTCCCCATCTTATAAAAAATATGCTGCTGCTTATTTCTGCCTATTTGCTTGAAGAGGCAGGAATATGCACAGTAATCTTACCATTTGGGAGCAAGCTTGTTGCCTACTTCCTCCAAAGAATACTTCCAAAGCCAAAATGTCTCAAAAAATAAATAGATACTTCAGATTGGTAGCTGGCCAGTTTGCCGAGTTGATTAGTTAATAAACAAAGTGGAATTCATCAATTCTTAAGAGTGTAGCTTTCCAAATCTGAGAGACAACTGTATCAGAACTGTTGTATGGACAAGGTGGGAGAAGGGGAAACAGCTGGGTACAATGCAATCACTGACAGAATGAACTTTTTTGGGGGGAGAGGTTAGGGGAAGAGCGAGAAGTGATTGTGCACCTGGGCAAATTTGCTTTAGTCTGGTGATCTGCTAAGATGATGTTTTTCTTCTAGAATCCATCCTATCATCTCCAGTTGACTTTATGCTGTGTTCTTTAGACATATCAACTTTTATGCGGAAACCCTCAGCAGCCCCTCCACTGACAAACCAAAAAATCTGATAAATCAGAATGGCTTGCTAGCTAGGTGCATTGACTAAGGTTAAAGCCTCTGAATCTTTCTTTGAATCTATTCTATATACAATAAGCACAATTTAAGAGAATGCAGGATTTCTGGAATATGATTGTACTCTAAAAGCAAGATTTAAAAGGGCTACAAAGAAGTGTCCTATCATGGCCATCCATTGGCTTGGGCCAATAGAGACAAGAATATGAACCCTTCTGGGTTTAAGTCTTCAGGACAAAGCCAGCAACGAATGTGTAAAGCACAGCTCACAAAAATGTTTCTTTAAGGAATGACCTGTGCGTATGGATAAATTAAAGTCTGCAGCAGTAATATGTCATGGTCCATTATGTCATATTTAACTGACTTGCGTTTCTTTTGAAGAAATAATGAAGAAATTCCTTAAAAACAAGTATAAGATGTTATGTCTGCTGTCCATATCAGCCTTTTAGATTAGACACACACAGTCTCTGAGCCAAAAGGAGACACTTTTAATTACTTTCATGAACCACCCTCACGTTTTCCAGTATTGTACAGGATGGAAGTAATCAGTGATCAGTCCCGAGCAGCTGGAGGAAATCAGACTTTCCTCCCTCCCCACCATTGAATCTCTAATCCCAGAACAACATAATATCTATACAGGAAAAGGAAAGGCACCAACATGAGCCACAAAGGCTTTCAGGTGAACAGTTACTGAAGATTAGAAAAGTCAGATGACTCTTTCCAGCTATGTCCACAAATGGCCTGGGGATATACTGATGTGGACAGGTATCAGCTGCTAACCTAGATAAGGAAATATCTCATGCAAGCTCTCCTGGCAAGAACTCTTTCTGCAGCAGTCACTAGCTCTGTCAAGACTTCAACTGGTGGTAGGATTCCTTCCTTCTCCCTTCAAGAGGGTGGAAAGGAAGACTTGAAGAGATTTATATGAAGAGTTATGTGATGTCGGATCTAACACCAGAATGATAATACAGAAATCCTACTCTTGAGCAGACTCTGATGCAATCTGATGTCTTCGCTTTTTTACCTCAACTAGAAGTCAATATCAATGGCTAAGTGATTTCTTTTACCATAGCTGTAGCTAAATGGGCATAAAGAAGAAATTTGTGAAGAACAGATACTTTTGTGGGTTTGATGTAAAAGAAACAGTCTCATAAATAGGTATGGTCTATTACTATGTGCTCCCACTAATTATTTAAAGACAAAAATCCATGGTCTTTTTTTCTGGTAAACACTGGCAGAGGCAGAATCCTTGGACATGTTGCCAGACTTGAGCATTATTTTTCATAACATAGAACACGAAATTTTTAGAGGGCTTTTCCTAACCTGTCTTTAAGAGGAAGGGAAGAAAATAGGAAAAAGAAGGGAAAAAAAACAAACTACTTCCAGTTTTAAAGATAATAAATCAAACAGCTCAAGCAGTGAAACAAATCAAGTTGTATGCAGTCTTATTGCTGGAACAGAGGCAGACTGTCTTGTTGAGACAAGAGAAATTCTAACATTCCTGCCTTCCAATGCAAGTGGATGGAGCTACCCAACAGTCCTCAGAGTTAGTCAAGGCTAGTTTGGAAGAACTCTTCGTGTTAGGACTTTGTTTGGTTTTTTTTTTTTTTTTTTTAAATGTATTCCGTATGCTCAATCTCTTATGGAAAAAAAACCTAGTCTTTTTTATGAGCCTTTAATATTTCAAAGTCTACCTCCTCACTTTAACCTATATATTTTTGTAAGTCTGCGATAATTTATGATGGTTTCTTTAAATTCTGAAAAGTAATTTACTGGAAAGTCATGAGAGAAAGTCAGTTCATTTTTCAAGGATTATAGCCTAACAATTCTCTTTATGCTGTTTTAATATTTTATGTTTAATGTGTTCAGAGACAAATTTCTGTTTCTCTTGAGTTCTTTTCAATATATACTAAAATGATTGCTACAAGTAATATAAAGAGATAGAATAGCAAACTAAGGCCACATAGCTCTGTTAAAGACACTTCCATAGCTACGCACTGTCCAAATTCTAACATAGTCGAAAGTTGATGGCAAACAAGAAACCTACCCTTTCTTAGAAAGGAATTAATTTTCAAAAGCAATGCTTACCATGGTCGCTGAATAGCAGCTGTTTCCATTTCTGTCTTTCTATTTCTGAAGCTTTAAATCCCAGAACAGATTTCAATTCTTGTAATACCCTCTTTGATTCCTGTCTCTCTCGTTCTTGTCTCTCTCTTTCTTCCTGGGAAAAGCAGTAAAAATCTTCCCTATTGTATTCATTTTCCATATCTGAATAATCGACATACGCTTCCAATTCCTAAAGAAAGAAAGAAAGAAAGATAATTTTGATCTTATCTGTCAGTATAGACCCTGTCCTACAATGCATGATAAGTGACCTCAACATAAGCCAACCACAGTAATAGGATGGAGCCCTGTTGAACAGAGCCAGTGGATCTGACAGTGCTCTCAGTTATACTTGTATAATTTTAGAGCAAGTCCACTCATCAGAAGTTAACATTACTGCAGTCACGTAAGATTTACTTTCATACACAAGTATGATCAAGTGATATACCTTGAAAATGGGAGTCCATTTCCCCATAATTACATAATTACAGGTGGAAATAAGCAATGCCGATGTGGGTTTCTTTTTTTTTTTTTTAGTTTACACCATACGCAATTATTTCATAGTCAGGCATCTTGCTAATTTAACTTCTATAAATCCTTATTAAGAGGATGCTGAGAATAGCAAACTTCTCCTCCGATTTTAACTAAATTGGCTTACAAGCGTGAAAAAACCAGCTCTATTTCTGTTAAAACAGCCAGTAAAGTTATTAGTCCCAGCTCTTTGATATAGGAAAAAATCTAAAGAGAACGCATGTCGGCTAGGTTTGGGAGACGGTAAGGGAGGAACAGAGCAGAGCATGGGTGTTCAATCTCCTTTCAGAATGCACCTGCCACTAAGTTCGGGGATGGAAAAGGCCAGCCTCTCTTCAAGACAGCCTAACCAACCAAACAACACAAAACTGTTCCATGTCACAGTCTGTTTTAGGTATCAAAAAATGCAGAGATTACCGAAACTGAAGAGAGGTGGTTTTGTTCTGGAGCTTGTCACTTTTGCAGTCATGTCCATTCATCTAACCATATGCAAGTAGAACTCTCTTTTATATTTCACCTTTTAGCACTTCACATTTTTTTCTATATTACTCTGACTTGTGTTGCTTCTCTCCTTTTGTCACTTATTTCTAATGATATTTAGCAGAAGAAGTGCCTTTTTTTCCAGGATGGGGAATACCTCCCCATGGAACAGCAAAACAAATATAAATTTTTTTCTATAAGTCCAGTTATGAAATGGCACTGGCTACCTACTTGTTTTGTCTTGGCAAGACAAGAAGGTCACTGCACAAGCAACTGAAAAAGGAATGGATACAGGAAAAAAGCCCCAATTATTATTTTAAATGGTTCTTTTTGTTTTTTTTTTTNAAAAAAAAAAAAGATTGAGTGTTGAATTATGTTTTTGACTCACTCAGGCAGGGTCCAGGCACTTTCATCAGGGAGGACTGGCACACATTAAAAAAACAGGAAGGCTGGTTAGAATACTTTGAAACACTGTTAGAGAGCATGTAAATAACTTGGCTATTTTGGTATAAACTGTGTCTGATGAAACTCACCTTGAAATACTTCAGCTAAGAAATCTCAAAATTTTTATAACTTTGAAAACCTGCAAATGGCAAGAATTTTAAAACCAGAAAAGAGACTTAGTGCCCAAGTTTAAAAAGGGAAGTCACATGGTAAAATTAAAGGCAAATCAGCTTCAACTCATTGGAAAATACTAGAATAATCTAGCAAAATTTACAGGAAGCTATTTGGAAGGTAGCAAGGAGATAAATGACAGCCAGTGTGGGTTTGTTGAGAACAGATGATGTCAAATCACTCCAATTTCATTTTCCAATGCAGTAATGGGTCTTATTAAGAGAAAGAAGTGAAAGACATCCTGCATTTTGTTTTCAGTGTGGCTTTTGACACGGTGTCATGACATACTTATAAGCAAAATGCATAGGTGAGGAGAAGTTGCTATTAGCTGCATAGAATAGGCTCTTTGATAATCAGAGTGTAGTTACCATTTTCAGACAGGAACAATATATTGAGTGAGGATTTGTCTCAAGTCCAATCTCTTTAATATTCATTTCCAGTGGGTGAAAGAAAAGTGTTTCAGCTCATTAAATCTACCGACATCGGGATAATCTGCAAGGATACTGAAGGGCACAATTAGAAGAGAAAATAATACTGAAAAATCAAAGATACAGCCCAGGAAGAACTGGATTTCAGACACACCAGTGTGGTGGCAGTGGCTGCAAATTTTTGTGCTTTGGAATAGTCAAATGCACAAATATATGACAACTGACTGGGCAGCACCACTGAGAAAAAACTTTGAGGAGCCTAGTAGTCAACTATACCCTGCTGCAAGCAAAAAGTCAGACTACATAGTAGTACATATAAACAACAGCACTGGCTGCTAGACACATTAAATTACATTTCTACTCTGGCAATGATCAGGCTGTGGATGGAACACAGTGCCCAGCCTGGGTCTCCATTCAATAATATTGTGGACCAACAAGAGAGAGTCCAGAGGAAAAACAGTGGAAGTGATCAGAGAGCTAAGTATAGTCATCAGAAAAGATCTGAAGGATGCAAAGTCATGCAAAGAAGATAGAAAGAAACAAATCAGCTATCTTCAAAAATGTAGGAGCTATAAAGAGGAAATGAATTTCCATTGTAGGTGGATAAAAAGTACCACTTTTAAATTGCAGCAAGAGAGACTTATATTCAATAATAATTTTCTACTGATAATGGAGTTAAGTGCTGGAATAGATGCCTGGAAATACTGTAAAATGTCTCTAAAGAGAGGTTTTTAGGAACAGGTAAATAACATTTATTCACTAACTTATCCTTGAGAAGGGAAATAATAGAAGTGCTTGCTGTGAAATTTATACACAAAGTAAAAAATAAAACTAAAGTAACTAAAAACACTGTAACATGCAGTCTAGAAAGAACATTTAGGAAAGGGGAAAAAAAGATCAGCGGAACTGCTGATTATGGAGGGCATCAACAAACCCAACAGGCCAGCACATGCAAATGTATCAGACTGCATCTAATATCCTCATAGGCTGTTTTACACAGCACTGAGAGGGAAGTTGTAAGACTAGATTATCAGGCAAAGTACACACAAATTTGGTTATACCATGTCTGGACCTGCACGGAGCCTGCATTAGGCCTCCCAGTGCTCCCAGTTCTGATGCAAGCGTGAAGAAGGTCAGCTTGCACACCTCTAGGCCCACACCAATGTTCATCCATCTACTGGATATCCCACCCATGCATCATTAAGAGCTCAGTTCACTACAGATTTGGATCTCTGCAGGTAACTTGCTGATACCCCAAATCATAATGTTCCTAATGCAGTCTCCATTACCAGCATTTTTGAGATGCTGAGCTGTGGCTTTCTAGGACAGTAAAAAATCTCCTGGAAAAAAAGAAAGATTAAAAATTATAGGTTCCACTCCATTGCAGAAGAGCCTAAGTTCACTTCTGTTATTTAAGCTATCTGTGATTCACAAAGAGAACAGCATGGGCAGTGCAGGTCACTAAGGAAAGGGACATAAGGCAAAATGCTGGAAGATGCTGCTCAGTATGACTTTTAAGCACACAGAAGATGAGCTCAGTCTCTCTGAGAGAGCAGGTAAATGGATATTCATCGAAAACCTACCCCTTCATGTGTGATTTACCAATCAAAGGCAAAAAAGCCACTATCAGTCTACACCTGGAAAGGTAACAATCTGAATACACAGGTCTAACAGACTGAGTTAACATGTTTACATTTTTTTTGCTGAAACAAAAGCTTCAAGGTCATCATAATGAAAAAGTCTGACATATGTATACAGTTTTTCAAAGTGTATGCTTGTGAGACCTTCTTCAGCTAAAATTCTGATACACAGGCTGAACTCTGTCATTGATCCATTTGACTATTCAATTTCTAAAGTGTATCCCATTAGTTGCTGAATTAATCTCTCACATTTACCTTTTTTATTTGGGTTTCTTCCACTCATTTTCTCCACCTGAGAAATGGCTTCTTCCCAGCAGCTGTTGCTTGCCTGGATATGAGGCTGAATAAACTTTAGTTTTTGTTCCAGAACCTGACGGGCTTCTGTTGTCAACTCAGGTGTCTCCTTAGTGCTAACAAGTTTTTCAAGTTCATCCTCAAGAATTATTACCCTAAGTGATGAGGAGATGAACAGAAATAAGTAATAATAATTATATGACTTCACCATTCCTTCAAGTATTTCATTTAATATCTTGTTATTTTCTTCAAGTTTTAAGAATCTAACACAGCCAACCCCTCAAAGATGCCCCAAAATTATAGTAATTCTTATATGTAAGATTAAAGGAGTAGGTCAGTTTCAATTATTTCACCAAGGCAGTAACAAATCTTTAAAAATATTTACTAGGTAGTTACTATGAGCTGAACTTTCTTATGAAGCACTTGGTATGTTGCGAAATCAGTGAAAGATGTTTTCAAATTCTTTCAAGTGAGTGACAAAAGCAAGGCAAGATTTTAATGCAGTGCTTAGCTTTCCATTTTCACCAGAGACTTAAAGAACAACCAGGAAAAAACAGCAGATTCCATACTGAACCAAGGATCTTTGACCCCATACTATGTGAAAATATGCCTATGATTGCAATGACTATACATACCTGACTTTTTGGGGTTTAATCTGGGATACCAGCTGACAACCCAAAGAACTCAAGTCTGAAGCTTTCTTCCTACAGGCATATTCTCTTAATTCATGTGTAAACTTACTCATTGAGCAGTGCCTTGAGATGAAGCTGCAAGCTGCGTACCGCTGTCTGGAGACTGTTCAGGTCTCTTGATTTCTGCTTTGTTCTGGCTGTCCGTTCAAAACCCGACTGATGCTGAGTTTCAAAGTACCGATAAAACTCATAGCTTCGCTTAAGCTCCTCTAAGCAGGCAGCATGTGTATGAGGTAGGCCTTGGGTCACATCAGACAAGATATGATGAGGCAGCCGTTCAGGGGAGACCAAGGGCTTGGGGGACGCGTTGGCTGGGGAGAGGAGCAGCACCAGCCTCCTGAAGAATTCTGAACTCTGCCCTACCCAGAGCTGAAAAAGGACCTGCAAAAGAGGGTAGGGTTAGCTCTGTGCATCTGGGAAGACAGCCAGCCTCCAAAGTAAATGTACAGATACACCATGGGAAAACATTCCTCGGCCAGCAACAGGAACTTTGAGAAACTGCGAAAATCTGCAGAATGTTTTTGAAGAGTATCCCAGACAGTGTGAGGTTTGGATCTTGTGAACCTTAGGTATCTGTTAATTCTTTCATGAAGGATATTATATTCAATTACGCTCAGAAGGTTGTCAGAGGCCTAAAAACTCTCATTCTCATCAGACAGTTTCATTATTTGCTATAATCTCCACATACCCTACAGCTCATAAAAGGCTGCCAAAATTCCAGTGGCAGCAAAGATATTTTTTCCTTTATAATGCCAAGCTATCATTTCTACCATCTACTAACTACCGCACTGCCCCACACCCAACCTTGAAACATGAGTCTAATTGCACCGTACTTCAACAAAAAACACTCTACATCTGAAGAAAGCTGAGCTGCTAACTTTTTTTTTCTTTCAGCCAAAGTGAGAAATTTTACCAATACCACTAAGGAGGGAAAGGCTTGTAAGAAGTGAATCAATTCACAACGTTATATATGGTACAAAAGAGGTTAGTCCATCTGTGAGCAAGGAAACCCACAATTTCAATTTCTTGAGAACTTCCACTTCCAATGAAATGAAAAGAACTCTTCCTAGTTTAGAGAAGACTGCTGGCTCAGTAGACCATGACAGAACAGCAGCATCTTATATCTCTAAGATTAAAAGGAAAAGTTATGAAACTTTGAAAAACTGGCCCTAATTAAAAGGGATCTGCTGCAGGTGACTATGAGGTGTAGTCTGAAACCTGTTCTCAAGCATTACAGACTGAGGAAGACAAAGTAATTATTATCATGATACTTTTCACCCCCTTCAGCTACAGAATAAGACTAACAATTTACTTGTTCCGAGATTTTGGGTCTACAGCATTTGAAATACTATATTTGTATCTTTGTACTCATACTACTATGGACAAGTAGCAGATTTTTCCAGTGCGTGAACAATAAAAACCAAAACATTCAGAACAGTAACACAAAATAAAGTACCTTCAGGATAGATGTGATCTGATATACCCTAAGGTACAAGTTATGAGAAGAAAGAACACAGAATGATATGAAATTAATTTGGGGCACACATGCAAGACTACAATTTGGCTGGGTGCTAAAATAAAAAGCAAACAAATCGGCAGCATCACCCAAGTGTCCCTGAAGGTGCAATGCCCTCAACAGAAAGCCAAGGGCTCATGCTATAATAAGCACAAAAGAAGACCAATCCCTTCCACCAGGCATAAGGCAAAAGCAGTGAAAAAGCAGCACACAAAAGTAATGGACTTCAGGAATTGATAATAATAATCCAAAACCTACCTGAAAAAAGGCACAATGATGAGAGAAAAGGAGTTGCAAATAGCGTGCTCTACTAATGACTTATGTTGACTTTTACTGACACTTAAACTTCACCCAAAACATCCAATTGGCTCTTCTCAGCTTGAACTGGTATTTCTTTCTTAAGCTAAAAACTTTCACTCTTTAAATTGGTTTAGTTCAAGGACAAGATAGCCAAAAGATACAGGCTACATTTGTCATATGGCTTAGACATCGGCTTAAATGAAAATTAAAATATTAATATAATTTGGATACGTCTGTACTCTACCTGCATTTTAATATAAAGACAAGTTATCTCAAATTAAAAACAACTGAAGGGGACTGCACATAAATCCAGGGCTCGCAACACAAATACGTCCCAAGATTATCAAAGTATATCTATTTTATTATCTATGCAAGAATCTGCTTTATGCTAATTTAGCTTGGTTCAACTACACCATGCCCAGCCTACAACACTGTCTGTTATGAGTTAATGCAAACTGAGATTTACTAGTTGTGAGCCTAACTCTGCCCAGAAAGCATCCCAACCAGTTTAACTAAAACAGACTTCAGTTAAATTACTGCAAATTGCTGGTAAACAAAGACTTCACTTACAAGCTTGGGCACCTCAGACTGGCTTCTTGCTCTTAAAAAGTGGGTTTGCATGGTTGCAATTAGAACTTCAGCTAATGAAAAGTCAAGAAAAAAATTCTAGAAGCTTACATCTGATGTAGCTTTTAGCTTACAACTAATTAGACAAAGCCTCAAAGCTTAGCAATCACTATTACAGGAAAGATTTACTGTCAAAACAAAAGAAGTCAAGGCTTAGGAATTAAGTGAACAAAATGCAACAAGAGCCAACCCCATAGAAACACAGAAGTCACAAAATAATGGAATTTTCCATTAGAAAAATAATAGTAAAAGGGAACTGCCTCAGCAGAGAACCATTAGCATGTAGAAAGCTTGCATTCAAATTACATCTTCTTTCCAGTTGCAAACATTGACCCATGCAAATTAAAAATACCTAACACATCTCAAAACAAAATAGATAAAAAGGCCATTATATGGTTGTCATTCTGTTCAGTTAAATGTTTTTCAAAGATCAAAGAACCACACTGGCTCACAACAGCAGGGGTCCAAGCTTATGATTTCTACTCCTCAGTGTAACTAAATGCAGCTATTCCCTTTGGCAATTACATCTAATTTATATCATCTGATGTCTCTCTTTTTATTCAAGTCAAGAGATTAGCTAAAAAAAGATGTAAGTACAAATCTGGAAATTATTTTATTCATCTGGAATCATGTGAAATCAGAGAGCAAAAAAAAAACATGTTTAAGAACGAGATTGATCAAGCTGATTATAAAACGCTGACTTGAATTTACAGGATTTGCAGAAAAATATCCTGATGTTGTATTCTGCAGCTTCCCTCCAACTACATGCAAAAAGAAATCACCTAAATGCTGATAAATGTAGACACATGATGTGAGATGGATTAAATCTCCCCCTCTTTTGACCATGTTACTACAGACTAGTACCTACAAGCAACAGGACTTTGTGACAACTGAAAGGAGCCTGTGTGTATCCGTGTGTCCTTCTAGGAAAGGTTACCTTGAGTGCAGGCAAGCTGAAGCCATCAGTGAGATTGTGTGCTTCCTCTTCAGAGACCTGCTCTTCACTCAATCCCAGACCCAGCTCCTTAAAGGGGACTACACAGATGTAGCTGGTCACGTTGTCACTCTCTGAGTTCAGAGGGTAGGTTTAGCTGGAGTTAAGGCAGTTAACAAAGCAACTTTTGCATTAAACACACAGAAAAGGAAAAAAAACCACCACCTAATAAGTTTTTTTATTTCTGGCCATTCGTATGAAAGAACATACATTCCACTCAAATCCACCTGAATCCTGTTTAATTGAACGTTTTGCAATGCTTATTCAGAGCACAAGTTTTAAAGGCTCTTAGAAGAATGAGAGATAAGACACTGACAAAAAACCTACATCTAAACACAAACATATAAAAAGAAACAAAGCAGATTGATGAAAAGTCTCTGCATTGAAGTGAGGAAAATATCTTCAAATATTAAGTTTCCAAGAAGTAGGTCATGTCAATATAAAACCAGAAATCATATGCTTAACAGAGGAAAGAGGAGAACAATTGTGCAGCTTTCAAAGTTGCACAAAGTTTCAAAGATAGCCTATGTTATAGACCAAACTCAGAACAGTGGGAGA
Organism: Syrrhaptes paradoxus; assembly: GCA_013400615.1. Classification (NCBI taxonomy): domain Eukaryota; kingdom Metazoa; phylum Chordata; class Aves; order Pterocliformes; family Pteroclidae; genus Syrrhaptes; species Syrrhaptes paradoxus. The sequence continues at coordinate 24,330 of VZTO01013547.1, forward strand.
TCCCTGCAAGTTCTGTCTATGGAGGGACTGCTCAGAGATCTCTACAATAACTTCTCTTTGACATTTCAGATACTACCATAAAGAACAGGAGCTCCCCAATTGTCATATCATTAATTTTATTGATTGGGTTGCTGTAAAGCCACCATGATTCTTGGCAGGAACAGCAGTGAACTGTTATCAACACTATTCAGCACATTTAAATTCCGAGTAGGAAGATGAACGTTTCTAGTCCTCAGAAATGCTTAAAAAGTAGGAAGCACACACAATATAACTGATACCAGAAGACAGATAAAAATAATTCATAAACTAGGCAGCATTTATTTTAAAATAGCACTAATTTTAGGCTAGCCTCATGCTGCGGAAGGGGAAGGAGGAACAGTTCAAGATTCTGCACATTTTGGATAGTTGCCCAGTCACAAAATAGTAAAATTTGCTTTAAAACAAGCTTACAACTTATAAACATATTTGTTACACAGAAAGATATATATTTGTAAAGCGTTCATGAAAATAAGGCCTTAATTTGAAATATTTTTTTTTTTCATTTATACTTCAGTTTACAAACTGAATGTTCTCTTCTTTTGGGGCACATAAAGCCGATTAGAAGCACTTATCTCTTGTCCAATTATATGTTTTTGGGGGAAGCTACAAGTTCCACCCACTTTCACTCCCAAGTTTTCCATGTGCTGAATTCTCCCAGGATTGAACTTGTAAAAGTGATTTGCTCAAGAAAATTTTTACCACTTGAGTAGAAGAACACTGCATTAAAAAAATAATATTCTGTGTCCCAGGAAACAGCAATGCTAAGTGCCCAGGCTCTAAACAAACAAATACATTTATCCCTAATTTCTCCCCAAAGTCTAGGAAGAAAGAAGCCTACTAAGTGTTCAGACAAAAACCTGCAATGCAAATTAATTAGGAACAGAATATTATTGTTGCCACCAGCAGCTGCCTCACATGAACAGTGTCTAAATTAATCCAACAGCATGCCCAGCAGATGGAGCACATGGGGTGAGGATGGTAACTCCATCAGAGATTGAAAAGTCAGATCAAAACTCTTCAGGATCAGTTGTCTCAGGGACTTATTCTATTCCTTATTAATATTTTCCTGCAAGAAGACATTTCCTGTAGTACGAACACCATAAAAAGCAGTTTGGACACGTGAATTTCTAAGTTGTGCTAAAAAAAACAAACCCAGGCAACATCTCACGAGTCGTTTGAGCAAAGGAGCCACTAGCAAGAACATGAATGTACCTTGTACATAACAATTTAATATTCATACTTTGCTCTTCAAAAGCACATTCCCATCTAAAGACCTAATTAATGGGAGTGCCTCACAATATCCCTGAGAAATCCAAGCTGCTCCTTTATAAAATTCTCACCTGCTCACCAGGCAGGAAGGGATGAACTAAGCATGTGATGAACCGTCTGGTCAAGGAAGAAACATGCTGAAAAATGCCCAAGATCTTTACCCAGACCTTCCAGCATCAGCATTCTGATTTAGGCTTTTAGGATGCAAAGAGGGTACCACTTTTTGTTTAGGTTAATGTTTTTCTGTGTGAGCTTTATCTTTCCCAAGTTAAAACTTATGTGTTTTTTTAACATTTCATGATGCAATAACTAAATTTTGACAGAGGAGAAGGAACAATTTTTTACTAGATTTACTAGAGGAAATTTGCAAGTTCCCCTGTGCTGAGTGCACCTCAAAAACACAGAATGCATTCCATTCCACCTCAATGGGGTAGGATATCATTCAGTTTAAAATACTGCTATCCAATGTCTGGTTTTATAACACTATATATGCCTTGCCATGAGAGAACAACACGTTACACTTATAAGAAAATTAAAGGTTTGTTCAGTTTATATGGTCCAACTCCCAGGTCCCACCTATCAGTATAGTTCAGTGGAAACAGAGTATCACACCATATTGCATCACCTGAGGATGAGACTATTAACATCATCCAGTAACATAAGTTACAAAATTTCCTCCATCCAGCTTGTATATAATTAAATCAGTGAATAAAACACAGATTAGCATGATGCAGGACCCACAAGGCTCTTAAGTCTAAAAATATTAAGCAACGCGCACGCCAACTGAAGTATTGCCCGAGTCGTTACACAATTCAATGGAGAGTAGTGAAGAGATTTGTTGAACTAGTAGTGACTGGTCTGCACAACATCCTGTAAATACTTAACCCCAAATGCCTAACTTCTAGTTTAAGCTTTCAGCCATTGCATCCTACTATACCCTTATCTTCCAGATTAAAAGAGAAATACTCTTCTCTTTTCTGCCTCCTTCTTCCATGATTTTGAACAATGTACTCTTGCTAATATGAACAAATCAGAACAAGAATGGCATGAGAAAGTGCTGAATTGTTTCTGAAAGTACCCAACTGTCCCTTCACATAAAATGTAAGGAATATAGCCTTCCATCTCATTAAATTACTGGTCCACCAAGTTTGACACAAATGCCTTGTACAAGGTTAGAATATAATTGCATATTTTTTCTGTTTTACATGGGAATAAATTTTAATTAGGACAGTATTAATTTATTCTACTCACTTGAAGGCAGCTGTCTAGCTAAAAGGGGGCACACTAGGCACAAGCAAATATTGCTAAAAATATAGTTTATTGCAGAGAGTAATGATAACTATCAAGTTGATTAAATTTATATTAACAGGAATAAAACTATGAATTAAGATTTTTAATTCTCTGTAACAGGTTCATCAGGCAGATCTCCCTCTAACACATTTGAGATATACATTAAAATAAAAGCCTAATTTGCTGCAGATATTTTGGTAGGAGAAACAATACTGACGGGTAGAAAATCTACACTTAGTCGATTAGCACAGATCAGTATATCCCTTAACATTTAAGATGTTTTTACTAATTTATTTTTACTTAGTCACTCATTGATGTCTACAATTAAGACTAATACTTAGATTAGACAGTTTTTAAGACTCAGCCCAACAGTTACCAGCTCAGCCCCTCAAGTTTTTTGTCTCTTGAAGTTATAACATAAAGCAAATGGCTTAAGTTCAAAGCAGTAGGAATAGTCTTAACTGATTCAAAGTATGAATTTGATACTTATCTCAGAAATAATCAAATACACTAAAGTATATGTTTAGCAACCTACTTAAAACTACTAACAAAAAAACCTCTCAAGGCAGTGTAAAATAAAGCAACAATAAGCTTTGCATTTTACATTTGTTGACAAAAAGATACAAATCTATAAATGCTTTTAAGATTAAACATTTCTCTCTTTTACTGTACAGTTTTAAAGGTCTAGATATAAGTATGAAAATTCATAGCAGAATTTAGCTCAAACATATGTCTGTATTCACTGAAATTACTTTTTCTGGGAAAAAATAACCCACTGAAATAGACTTTGCTTATTTATGAACACTTTTTAACTTAACATTACATACACACAACCTGTCTTAGAAAACAGTTCCTATAAGAGGCTGTTCAGCTGATTTTTTTAAGCACAATAACCACATATTTTCAAAGCACAGAAAATTATCAGTATTTATTAAGCTATAAATGAATAATTTGGTCTTGTTGCAAATTATTTTTGAAATATATTCTGACATAGTAAGCTTGAAAAGTAATTCAGATACAGACATTTCTACTAAGTTCTGAATATATAACAATGTTTTAAATTAAGGTTGAAATTAAAGTACATCTTTGACTACGTTAGTAAATTTAACACTATTCACTACAACATTTTAACCATATAGCCTGGCAAGATCATGGAGCAAATCCTCCTGGAATCTATGCTAAGGCACATGGATAACAAGCAGGTTATTTATGACAACCAACATGGCTTTACCAAGGGAAAATCGTGCCTGACGAATTTGGTGGCCTTCTACAACAGAGCCATGGTGCTGGTGGATAGAGGAAGGGCAACAGACATTATCTACCTGGACTTGTGCAAAGCCTTTGACACAGTCCCACATGACATCCTTGTCTCTAAGTTGGGGGGGCATGGATTTGACGGAAGGACCACTCGCTGGATAAGGAATTGGCTTAAAGGCC
>VZTO01013547.1:36284-47591 GCA_013400615.1 Syrrhaptes paradoxus
AGAATACTGAAAGCATCTCAAGCTAGAAAATTAATTCAAAATGTTAAGTTTACAGTTTCAAGCTTCCATGTAAAAACATGTGCCTGAGCACAGAATAGTTGGTCTGGCATGAACAAATGATTTCTTTGTACACACAAGGATATTTTTATTGGTTTTAGAAAGAAGTCAACTGGATTTTAGCTGTTGGCATTTCCCACCTCCTTTAACATTAAGTCTAACTGGCACAGGTACATACCTAAGCACAGGTTGTTTCAAGGGAAAAGTACACAAGGCAACGAGAGTGCACAAAAGCAGGCCTGTTGGCCTTGGCATCATGGCATACACTGAACATGTACTCATGTCCTTTTACATAGCAAAGAAGCAGAAATTACTAAATAACTACAAAAGCTAAATAACCAGGAACACTTTCACATCCCTTAAGTGGATGAGAGGCAAATTTGTTAGTAAATAGGTGAAGAATCTAAACATCTCAACAACTGTATGCAAAAAACAGAGTAATATAAACTTTATTTGAGATGACAAATAACCTCTGTTGGTCTTTCCTGATTGCTGTGTTGTCATTATTTCAGACTGTTATTTGTTCATGTCATCTTGTTTTCTAAAACATGAATGATTACTTGCAGGTCAGTTTATTTACACAGATTTGGTAATATAAAATACAAAAACCCCTCAAACAAACCACCCTTTAAATTGCTCCCCAAAATAGTTAACTAAATTGGTTCAAAATCCATTTCTTCACATATTTCATTGCTAGCAGAGCAGATTTCAAAGGCATACGAGTTTTGTGAGACTTAATTCTCCTTCAGGTTGCAAGGTTTTAACACTGAGTTGTTACAATTCATACTTTTTGTATGAATGGTAATGATGCTATTTTATGTCAACAAAAAGCTTAAAGTATTATGTTTTTTGGTAATTCTACTGAGAGAAAGTGTAACAAGACAATTTTAGAACACATCTCACTTGAGTGGATCTGTGTATTAAATAAAGGGAAATATAGACTCACAGGGTAAATCCTCTGGAAATTACTTCAGTCTCTTGAATGAGTCGTAGAGCTTTCCTCACGAGATTAGTAAAAGCTCGGCTATTTGCCACCGTTTCTTCCAGCTGGATACAGTATTTTCGCAGGGACATTTGCAGTTTGGCTGTCCTCCATGTGCCCCACACTCGAAAGACTGCATAGACAAACAGAAGTAGTCCCCACAGCAGCCACGATGATTCCTTCCACCACGAAGGAAGCATAAGCAGTGCACTTACAAAGGCAAGGAACAGCGAGACGTCCCTGCAAAAAGAGAAAGTATCATCAACCACAGATTCCTGAGGTCAAAGAAGTAGGAAAATTGAAGCTTTCAGTTCCATTTGAGATTACGACATCTTATTATGGGGCTTTTATGTAGGTCCTGAAGGGAGCTGTAAACACTGAAAACTACTAGCAGCAGATTTAGATGTATACATACATGATATTACCTGTTCAGTAGACTCTAAGGAAACATTTATCCATCTCTTTTATGGCATGAGTAAAAGAATAATGTACCACTTTGAAAGGTCAGTTTCTCTTGCACATATGGCTTTAAATAAAGAAAGAGAAAATAGAAAAAGAATAAAACCTGACTACTCAGCATTATAAGCCAGGGTGGGTAGGAACTGGAATATCTGTACTTCCAGGTTCAAGACTACAGGAGGGAAGTGCATGGGTTTTTTGGTAACAAAACCCTCCAGTAATGCCAGCCTTATTTTTTCCAGATTCTGACTCATTTAACTTGGACACCAGCACACCACTAGTTTTTAACACATTTTTATAAAGATGGCTTGAATAATAAATTTTAAATAATTTGGCAGCTTTTGAAAATGCTTAAAGAACAGAGTTACTAGTATCCCAGTTCAGTTATTTCTCAAGGATATTTCAAAAACATCATAAAGTTGTTATTTTCATCTAGAAAAATTCAACAAAAATAATTAGCTGCTAGAAAATACACTGTTTCATATACAGTAATATAGTTGCAGCTTTGTAAAATTATTACAGTCTTCACAGAGATGAACAGGATATGGGCTTCAAGGTGCATAACAGCTTTAATTTTTCAGAATTTTTTGAAAGAAAAATATTCACTTTCTTCACCCTTTAAAGCTGTGTATCCTGTATTTAGTTTTGGAAATATTCACAAGGAGTATTTTCCTATTTCTAAAATAAGACATGGTCTCTGGGTTTCTATTTTCTGGACAGTTTTGTAGTCCTATTTCAACAAGCTTTACAGGTGTTAACTCTGCACGACTACTGATAGTTTTCAGTAAAGGTCTAGGGTTAAAATATGCCAGATATGTAATTAACTTTAAAAAGTGCAGACACACAGTTTGTAACTTCCTTTGTACATTAAAAAAAAAATCACACACACAAGAAAAATGAATCACACAATGAAAGACTAGAAGAGATTTAAGAGCTCACTTTGTCCATTTTCAGTTTCTGGTTAATCCAGATCATTGCAGGCAGACTGAAGAAGAAAATGGAGACTTCATAACCCACCCAAGAAGCTATTCCAACTCATAAATATCTTTAGAGTTCAAAAGATTTTGCTCAAATCCAGTCTGAATCATTGGCAAATTAATCACATTCTTTTTGCTCATATCCTTCCCTTTTCTGAACAGAATAGACAACTAACAACCTCCTATTAAGTACCTTCTACACATCATAATACCGTTCCATCCCACCTCAATTTTCTCCATTTTGGCCAAACAATCCTAAAACACTCTAGTATTTCTGAAAGATTACATTTTCTAAAGTAATTGTTCTTGTTCTGCTCTGGACTGTCTCTAAATTACCTTTGCCTCTTCAATCATGGCATCCAAAACCAGATGGTATAGCCTAACACAGGGCTCAGGAAAACAGACAGAAAAGTAAAACCCCTGTGTCCTGCATATAACATGGACTCCAGGATGAGAGTTCCCATTTTTTGATAATTTGCTAAATATTTCAATTTATGCTCTGCAATAATGTGCACATACTTTTCAGAAGTAGACCTGCCTACCCAATGATTCACCACTTTGTGTTTGTTAATTTGATTTTTCCTTCCCAAGTGTAGCATTAGACACTTGTCTTGATTGACTTTTCTATTGATTTGAAGATATTTCTCCAATTGGTCAAGCTACTTTTGAACTCCATTCTGCCAAACCACTTAAAAACTTGGTGTCATCTGTAAGCTAAGCAATATTGACCAATTTTCTAAGTGTACTTTATCACCTGAACAGTTAAAGAAACAACAAATAGTGCCAGGACCAGGACAAACCACTGGAGAAATCTGGTTCAAAAGAGAGCATCAATAATGACATATTACATCTTAAACAGATGGTTTTTTTAACCTACTGTGGTTTTAGAATAATTCCATCTATTTTACTAACATACGCATGAAAACAGAGCACTGGGCTGTTTTATATTTTTATCTACTGATTCCTATCCATTTCTGAGTCAGTCACTCTGTCAGAACACCTACCATCCTTGTAATTTTTCAAATACTGGTGGCAGCTGCTCAGACACTGCTGCAGCTAGCTCCTTCAGTATTCTAGGGTGAATTTCACCAGCCTAGGAATGTGTCATATTTAAATACTCTTTAGTCTGTTCTTTTGGTATTCTACATATGTGAAAATTAATTGCCCTCCACTACTATTAACACACTTTATGAAGACCACAGCAAATAAAACACTTTCCAATTCAGTTTACACAATCATGTCTCATTATCAAACACCACTCAATAGCTTTTGAAATTCATGAATTACTCAACCATGTTAGTTCTTCCTTCTAGCACAGATTAGAGTTTGTAAATATCCATTTATGTTCATGTAGCTATCATCAGATTAAAACTCACTCTTTCAATAAAATGCCCAAGGGAAAAAAAACATGCTTATCCATAAATTTGAGGATTAGTGGACCAAAGACTCAAAGACTTGAGAAAAAAAGAGGTAACTTTATTGCTGCATTTTATATAAACAACACACAACAATTTTTGTTTGTTTGTTTTCAGTGAATATAGTGGTAGGTATTCTCTGTACAATACCAAATATTAGGAGTTGCTAGGGAGCGTAGCGTTGGAAGCTGTCCATTTTCCTGTTGCTTACACTGCCCTGCAGACAGGATACTGGGGTCAAGGAACTCAATCAGTTCCACATCCTCTTGCAGCAGAACTTCCTGTTGCAGGATGGTACGGAGCGTGTCAAAACGAAATCCAACATCCTTACCACAAATGGGCAGGAGAAAAAACAGGCATTAGTAAAAAATATGCAAATTCTTAAGTTAGCAGAACAAGGAAAATAGCCAGACATTCTACACTTTACTGACAACAATCTGTTCCCAAAGACTACAGGAATATTTCAGATATATCACAAGTAGCTACTTAATTTTTATTAAACTTGCTTAACTTTAAAAACTCACATACTACCTAACAGTTCAGACTTACAGGATGCATTGCACTGACTTTGTGATCTGACCTATACAGTAACAATACCTGGAAACATGCCACAGATTATGCCAATACATATTTGCGTAAGAATCAGAGAGGTATTACACCTATTAGAAGACCATCAATAAAACGGTAAACTTTTTTTTAATGTCATGACATAATTTATAACATTAACAAACAAACAAAAATTAGAAAGAGGGAGAGATATTACACCTTAGTTAACAAAAAGCCACCTGTGGACACTTAATAACAGTAAGGCCAATGCACTGGACTCAAGGCCCTAGCCAAGACAGTGAAGTCCTCTCCTGCAGGATTCTCTGCCTTTCCCAGGGGAGCTCAATCCAAACATGAAACAGCATGGGACTTTGAACGCCTCACACTTGCTAAACTCCAGGTAAACTTCAGGGAGTTACTTGTGGTTTTGATGCCATGATCTAAGCATTTGCTATTTTTTTCTCTACAGCTATAGGTCTTCAAGACAAATACACAGCTCTTGAAGACAAATACATCCAGCAGAGAAGCCCCCTGAAATTTTAATTTGCGCACTGCACCAAACTATCATTACACAACACTTCAAGTTAAGAATGTCATAACAAAACTCAAGAAACACTGAACACGTGCATCTTTGCATCTAGCTAGATTACAGGAGAGAAAGGAGAATAGAAGCTGTTAACAGAAATATAACATTTCACAGTACAAAATCCATTTAGTTCTGTCATTGACAGAATGAGATCCTTTATGAAACCATGAGATAGATAGTCAAAAGTTTAATTCCATACATTGATGTCACTTGAGATAAGTTGCATTCTACTTTTAATGGAAAATGTTTGTTTCAGGACTGTGTGCAAGAGGAAATTCTGCCCTCCGATGCATCCTGTATCATTTCAGTGCCCTACTGTGGCATGCAGCAGGAGAAACATGTTTTCCATATTCTTTGGTTGTGTCTCCATCTCAAGAAAGCAGGCTAAAAAAAGCTGTTAAGATAATGCCTTTGATTTACAGGGGAAGATGGAGGGGAAAAAAAAGGCAACCAAAGAGCAGTAATGAGAGGTTTTAGAGGAAATTTTGTCATATTGAGATAAGGGAGAAGAGATAGCAATTGGATTCCGCAGAACAATCTGAGAAATGGAAACCCCTAACTTCTCATGTTGCTCAACACTTTTTTTGTGAAGCTACATTTAAAGACATCATAGCAGAAAAAATAAAACAAAATTCTAATTTTTAGATTCTGGAACAGTCTGACTAATGTGAGATTTGCAAGCCAGACTGGGAACCTGAAGCAGCTGGGTGCAAGTTAAAGCAGATCTCAGACAAGCCCAGGCTAGAGACTGAACTGGCTAGAAAGTGGTGCTGCAGTGAACAGGTGTAAAGGCAGCATAAAACTATTTGTAACTATCTGGGATAGAACTACTGCCCTTCAGGTCTACCTCACACAGGCTGACTTGCGCCTTGAAAGTTCCTGCAGGCTCCAGGAATAAGGGAATACAACTCTTAGTGAGGCAGATGGATACTCAACCTGCTTCTGAACTGCTGAGATGACAGCATATAGGTAGCACAGAGAACTCTTCCTGTCTTTCCCTTCAGCCAGACCTCTACACAGATGTCATCTGCTCTTAATGTATAACACTGCTCTGAAGCAGTATAACAGTGATGAATTAGTTCGCTTTGCTTCTCCCAAATGCAGAAGCATTGTGGAGGGGAGTGAAGAAACAAATAGGCCGGGATGGATCCAGGGGTAGTATAGCTGCACTGCATTTGTGCTATGCCTGAGCTAACAAGCTGAAACAGAGGGTGAGCAATACTCAGATGAAGCGCTAGAGCCTTCTGTCTTCAGCTGTGTTTGCAAGGCGCTAGCTGCAACATACGGACTTTCTCAGTCAGCATCTCCAGACTGCCTTCCACTGAATGGGGTAGCTACAGTGTAGCTTAACTCCTTTCAGCTTTCATGAATTTCTTTAATCCCTCTCACATTTTATTTTTATTTTAATTTCTCTTCCACATTTTTAACGTATTCAAGCAGGCTGCTGATATTTTTCCTGTTCTTCTGTGCCCAATTTGACTACCACAGTAGCTCTGAAAACCAGAATCAATATTATCTGAAGAAGAAGCAAAACTCTAAGACCCAAAACCAACAGTACAGACCAAAGATGATGCTCAGAGTATGAGGTACAGAGGAGAGGAGGACTTGTGGATTAGGAGAGGAAATGGAAAAAAAGTGATCACTTACCAGTCGGTGAAGTATGTCATCATTTTTCTTATATTGTGGAAAAGGGAACCAACTTCTAAAGAACTCAACTAGTTTTGACAGGATGCCTTGCTGTAGGGAACAGAAATTATTCCAATTAAAAAAAAAAGGCACCCCCCCCCCCAAACCAACAGACAATTATTTTATTTCTGTTTTTCCTTTCTTGTCAACTCAGACCCAAGTACCTGTAAGGAAGTTTCCCTTACTGTTTCTGGCCTAACTTCAGAGGATGCTAAGGGAACATCTGCTTCCCGTCAGTTTGCCTGTACACAAGAGCGTGAAATAAAGCCTTCAGTAACCCCACCTATTTGGGGCATAATGGATTGTTATGTTGGACTGTCAAAAATAACTACAGCTAGAATTAGTTTGATCTCAAGTTGGCAGCTCCTGCATCGATATGAAAAGACTCTCTCTCCTTGAGGATAAAAAAAGCAGTAAAGTTAAATGGCCGACAGGGACTGAAGAAAAGTAAAAGACCAAGAGAGGAACAACCTCTCCTTGGCAGATCACCGCAGCTTGAGGACAAGGCTCTGGAGGAGCTGTAAACAGAGACAGGGAAGAGTGACTTTAAGAAGAGGAACTGTCCCAGAAACTCTCTGTCACAACCTCTCCATGCTGCTTCCCATGCAACATAAATCCACACTTTCATCTGAGCTGTAAACAGAACTTTGAACACCACTAATTAGAGGGACTCTCTTTTGGTCATCACACATTTTACTCATGTATCTTCCTAAAATACAATGCGTGAAAAATTATAATTAAATAGACATATGATTTTGCTTCATCCTGCAGCCATTCAATGAAAAAAAAATTAAGTTTTTGACACACAGTGTGTATCTACTTTCCTCAGACTGAGCTGATGGGAAGCATTTTCCAAAATATTTACTTAAATATATTTCATGAATTGTGAGGCCCTACCTCTTAATCTTCAGGCTGCTGACATGTAATACAATCAAATAAAATGTATGCCAAAAAAAAATGAATTGTGGAGCACTTACATTTTGTGGCATACTGTTTCAAATTTTTTTTAAAAAATAAACAGATTATAATAGCTTAATGTATAAAGTGTGTTTCCATTAAATCAGCTTCTTCTGTTTCTCTCTCTCGTTTTTTTTTTCCTTTTTTTACCCCAACTATAAGGTGGGAAATAGAAGAGTAAAGCCAAGCAATAGGAGCTCGGAGCTTTGTGGTTAGTCCTGTGATCAGCCTGACAGCCCTCTGAAAGGTAGCATGACATAAGTTTGAAGCAGCAAGCCAGGGTAGAAAGGCTTTGAGTAACATCAGAAATTGTCACACTAAAGCCTTTATGCTTCACAGAACAATTTTTTCAATAACTTACTTTAATGTCTGCTTAGGTAACCTTACTCAAGCTTGTCTTTACATATGCCTCATCTTTCAGTTAGAATTGCAGACCTATTGCAAAAGGAAGTGTTTTAGGTCAGTGGAGAGACAAACCAATAACAGGGGTTTCATAATGATAGCTCTTCCCGATACATAGACATCATTATGGCATATTCACACTTTTTAGACTATGAAATAAATCCAAGTGATTGAATTTAGATGGTGCTCAAGGGCACCGACATAAGCTTGAAGAGGAGAAGACTGTCATAAACTGCATCACTAGAGATTATCCTCCAAGTTTCCTGTAAAGTGGTGCAAAATAAAATCTTTCAGTTACATGAACTAAACAAAAGTCCTTGCTCTGCATTTCAGTGGCAGACAGATACTTCATTCAGAAGTACTTTTCCCAGTACTTTGAAAGAGTACAGAAAGAGTTGCCCATTTACTATTTAAAATTATGCCTCTTAAAGCCTACCATTTTCAACCACTAAGTCTTCATAAGTCCTTGGGTTTTTATCACGAACATTTAAATCTACATCAAGGATAATTTTAAACTGCTGCCAGCTGACTAAACTAGACTGTGGAATTAATGAAAAAAACCACGAAACCCATAGGAGTGTGCTACATAAAAATATTTTGGTTTATTTTCTGTGTTTCAGTTTAAAAATAAAAATCTGAACTTGCATAAACACTCAACAGGCATGTCAGTGCTTGAAAACACAAAACAAGACAACTCACTGTCTTGGGCTGTGACCCAGCAAAGTACAGTAACACACTGAATTATTCAGATCCTTGGAATACTGTCTCACAGTTTGCATTCCCATTTGGAGTGTTACTGACAAGTAAAACAACTTTCATCAACACACAAGTCAGGTCATGTTGCCAATGCTTCTGGAGTATTCTTACAACTTTAGAACACTGCTCAGTCAAAGTCTGTAAACTGAATAACAAAGATGTATAACTCCTAACATTTTTAAAAGATAGGACATGCACATTTTAGGTACATTCATTTGAATCTATAATAAAATTCCAGGGACGACTTCCCTTTTGCACGGGATGAACTTGAAATGTCAACCTAGCAAGTATTTAAAATATCATCCTTCACATTGGCACCTTTCAATTCTGTGTACTTCAGAAAGAAGATAATGCTACATATTAAATACCTTCCAGCTACCCAGACCTAGAATTAAGTGGGTGGGAGCCCTAGACAAAGGACTGGTCCCTCTGCCTTTCCACATCAGGTCACCTGCACAGGTACTGAGGGCTAACCCCAACACAGTCCTCAGCAGCTGCCTCCAGCACCAGCCTTGTTCTAGTGACAAAATACTATCACATCTCAAATGGGATAAGGTGTGAGAATATAATCAATTTAACCATTCACATATGCACAGCAGTCTAGGAAAATAAGTGAGAAAGGAAAAACGTAAATGGAAGAAACATATTCCTTAAAGATCAAGCAGAATTACCCCAAACAGGATTTAATTCCAGAAAAAAGGTTTAGGAACTCTTGCAAACAGTGCTTTTGAGTATCAAGTGATCAAGAGACCAGAACTTTGGCTGTAACTTTCTCCAAAGATTGGTATAGCCAGGAACACTGCACCTATAATTACTGTGCTAAATCACATCTCTATACTCCCTCAGATGGGAGCCTGGCATTTCATCAGCCTTCAGAAAACAACCTTGAAGCAACTTTACAACTCTTCAGCTCATTAAGACCATGCTCTGATGTAAAGAAACCACCAAAACCACATGCACAAAAAAACTATTTAAGATGTGCTTCAAATTCATGCTGATGCCTCTGCCTTTCATTAAGCCTCAACCATATGCTCTGCTTGTCAGGACAGCAAGACACAGCAGCAACGTTTGTATCAGTCACTAGCAACCTCTTTTTTTTTTCCAGTTTTTTTTTTTTTCAGTCCCTGAAGATCTCAAAGTAAATCTCTGCCTTGCCAAAATCTTGCAGACTGTGTCTGCACAGGGTTCCTACTTGACCGAATACAAGCAGAGTAAACAATCTCAACTCAAAGCAATACTTCAGCTTTTCTATTGTTATTTTAATAAAGTGTTTAAGGCACTGGTAAACTAGCTTTTCAGAACAGAAAGAAGATGATACACACACACTAGGCATCACTCAGCATGGAACATCATCTACTCCCTGTGATTATATTTTGCACTACACTAAGCCTCAACTATGATCACTGTTTATTAGGACTGTGGGTAGGTACATATTCAGAACTCAGAAACCATTTTTTCCCCAGACATTTTATAACTTCAGTAGACTAGGCCAGCAAAGGCTGAGAGAAGGGAAGTGACAACAGTTCCATATAAAAATGAGGAAATGATTGGATGGGAATGTAAACGATTTGCCTGTATGTCATATAAAAGTTGCAACAAAGCCTCAGATCCTTCTAAATCTATTCTGTTTCTTTAAATGTGTGGCCAGATGCCTCTCCTGCATTGCCTTTCCTTTCAAGACATCATACCAAAATGGGATACAGAAATCAAATGACAAAAACAGACTTTCTGACATCAGATTACAAAAGAAAAGTGTTAACATTCCCAAACTGGTTCTGGAATAGCAGCAGAAAGAACCTATGACATTTTATCACTAGAAATTACACACAGGTTTCTCCCTTACTTCCACTACATGTCCTTGTCTAGACAGAGATGAGACACTGTGAATGTCATCCTAGTATTTGTAAGAAATGGACAGCCTATTTTCATGTACCCGCTCCCTTCAAGTTGCAAGGCAAACCATGACAAATTACTTCTACATCTGACACAATACTGGAGGACTCACTCCCAACACAATAAGTGTAAAATGCTTGAGGGAAGGGAGGGGAAAAAACAGAATACTTGAGGCATTTAAAAGCAGTATATCTTAATACTTATACTTTTGAGGTTCTTAACCCCACAGCACTTTTGTATTCAATTAAGTGGAAATCATATACATGAACACAGCATCATACTGCTTTACTGACTTCCACAAAAGTAATTATGCAAAATAAAGTAATGCAGCTAACAAGTGATAGTCCATGCATTACTTCATAGTAACAACAGATAATCAGCCAATGAAATAAGTCACCCTACTTTCAATTAACAGTGGTTTAATTAAAGTCTTCCTGCACTAAGCCAGAATAGGTATCTTCAATATAAATGTACCACAAAACTGCCAATAGCTTTTTGAAGGGAAAATATATTTTCAGGTGATTTCTTGAGTGTTATGGTGAATGACAGCTGACAATTCTGAAAAGTAAGGGTAGTGGACCTAATATTTCA